>CM061262.1:92317469-92602469 GCA_030848825.1 Tadarida brasiliensis
CTATTTAAATCACTGATTAAACAAAAAAATTTGAAAGACTAGAAGACATCGTATTTGGAAAGGGATACAGGATGGTGAGAAACACCTTATCTTTGTTGATCTCCTGTGTATCGTATTTACAATTACCACACGTTCTAACACTAGGCTTGTAATGAACAATCCTGAAGACGACGTGGAAATAGAAATGATTTTGCAGTACTTGATGGCCGGTGACCAGTGGGATGAGGTGTAATCATTTAATAATTTCAAAGGAAAATAGCAGAATTGCTACTTTTAAATACGAATTAAACCTCAAGCAAACAGCTGCCAACACTTAGCACCCAGAACTTTCCTAATTAAAGAAGATGCTTCCAGAAGGATAATGGAAATAACTTTTTAATTTTGAATTTGTTTATCCATTAAACATAAACAGAGGTGAACGGCACAGAAAAGATTCATCTTCGGCTTTTTACAAATAGGGCGTGGGTTGTGTGATGTGTAAATGTTCCCATTGCAAACACTTGACTTTCAAAGGACCGTGACGTACATTTGAGTCCTCCACCTGTCCCTGCTTGCACCTCTGTCAGTGCTCCAGCCCTGGAGTGGTCTCTGCCTGGGATTCAAGAGAGCACTTGGAAAAGTGTTTGCATGTATAGAGTTTGTTAATTCTGAAATTAATTAAAGAAAGATCTGAAAACTTGGAACAGTTTAGGAGATTCTTGGAATTAAGGATATTGGGGGGAATTTAATAAAAGCTATAGACTCTCTTCCAGAATAAGGTGCAGCCTTTGAGTTTTCTGTGCACAGGCAGTTTTATCTAAAATGAAGAGGTCTGTGCACCCCTGCTTGAAATACCTGTGTTAGAAAATTAATAACAGGTGTTATCTGAGATAGTCTAAGATAAATTATTCTACCTAATTGCTAGTTTCCTGGCACAAAATATCTTTTAATTATAATGAATGAATTTTTTCACTTTATAGAATCAGACTTAAAATGAGATGCTAATTTTGCATCCCCATCAAAAATACAGTTTATACATAAGTCAGTTATGAATGAATAGGAATTAGACCTGTTGAATTATTTTCCTCCTAACACAGCTGAGACTGTCTAGCCTCAAGAATGTCTCTATATGATGGGAGAAAGGTACACAGTAGATAATTTGGAACAGGGGGCATTTTGGAAGCATTAGTGAAATACTTGAAAGTATTAAGGATCATGGGGAAAACTCACTAAAGGATGAAAGGAAATGCAGAAATGGAGGTACCAAAGAAAACCTATACTGTTTGAAAACATTGTGCATCTTTTTTGTAAAGAGTGCATTGTTTTCTGTTTGCGATAATAAAACTCTTAGCGTTAAATGGGTTCTTGTCATCTAATGTAAGGATATCATCAGCTATATGACATACTTCTATATTATAACAAATTCTGGTCTCCCATCAACTGACGTACAAATGGCCTTCTGCTACCTCGCCAGTTCTCAGTGGGACTGTAGGTGTACTTGGTCACTTGGAGTGTGTAAGGAGTCACTGCATATCATCATAGATATCTAGTTGGTTTATTTCTTGGAATTGATCTAGAAATTCATATGTTTATGGTGTAGATAATGTCTTCTAAGAGCATTCCTTCAACAAAAGTGGATCATTCAGGTAAAGTTTTATTACTTTTTTTGAATGCATGAATATTTTGCAAGGTAATAAGAGAATATGTGCATGAATTAAACTAAGACTCTCGCTGCACCAGCAAAATTGCTTGTTCTTTACAGTACTTCTCAGCTAGCACAATGACATTCCTGCACTGAGCTGGAATTTCTGAAATTTCAAATGGTTGTTTGCTGTGCTGGCTCTTGTCTGCATGGGGGTGTCCGCAAGCCGCTCCTTCTAGGAAATGTACCATGCTCTGGAGTTAGCAAGTCCCATATCCAGAAAAATAGCAACAAAAGCAGTACTTGAAAGGTTTGTGTTAGAAAGGTGTAAAGTGAAATTCTTTACTTTTTCATTGCTTTTATGAATTACTTGTTATATCATGGTACATTCATAGAAGTCATAAAAGAGACTTTGTCGATTCCAAGCCTGCTTTTTGAGGATTCTTATCTGCTTAAAATTTCAGCATAGGTCAAACAATAGTTCATTTCCCTAGCCCCTGGTTTTCAAACTTTCAGCTGTAATCAAATCCATATTGCCTATAGTGTAATAATCTAATCAGAGGACTGGGAAAGGCATATATATTAATATACAGCCATTGCTCAGAATTTTACTTCATCAGACTGTGAAGACCCAGAAAATTGGGCCACATATTGGGAATGAAGCTGGTCAAATCTCTAAAAGGTACATGCCCCTGGAAGTTGTCAATGAAGCAGAATGAATATATCCTTGAAGTTTCTTTGAGGATGTGTAGTTTTCTAAAAACATCAAGCAAAAGTTGTTCTTTAATGAGATTGAATTCAATAGAAAAATTCCCAACAGAAAACCAATGGCTAGTGAATATACGAACTGAAGGAAAGCACAGAAATCAGTCCGCTTGCAGAAAGCTAAAAGGCAGAGGGCTTTTGCCCTGAGCCTTTTTCCCACCAACCCTGGGATGTAATCATTCTGCCCTGCTTCGGTCCGCCCTTCTTCCCATGAGCTATCCCTTCTCTCTTGCTTCCTTTAGTGTGGGATGGACACACCATTTCCAGCTTCAGCCTCCTCTTCCTCCTTCTTTTTCTTTCTTTTTTTTTTTTTTAGTGTTTGTTCCAACAAAAGGTAACAGTTGAACAATTTGAGTCATTTGCAAAGACAACAGATACGACAGTGATGGCTTTTACCGACTATTGAAGGGTTTTTACTGTTTACTCACATACTGGGTCTGACACACTCAACATAAAAAATGGCAGGAGGAGAGCATTCCAGTTTTGAAGCCATGATTTCTAGAAGCAGTTTTTCATGATACAGAGTTTTGCGTCTTCCACGGTGACTGGGGAAGACACGACAGTAGGGGACTAGTATGGTATAAAAGGCCATGTTTGCTCCTTCATTGGTGTGAAATCTCTATGGTTAACTTTGGGGTAGAATTCTTCTGCAAAATGTATTGGGAGAGGGAGCAGGGAAGATACATACAAGGTATTCATAGGTTATGTGAAGACAGCCATATGTATTTGTAGATAATAGAGCTTAACTGAGTTTCACATCACTACCTGAGCCAATTTAGAAGCTTTTAGGTCTAGTGAAATAATACTTAAATATATGGTACTGGAGATTTCGAAGAGAAAGGTGTTTAGCAGTCCTTTATTTCTTTGCTCTAATTTGTGGTCCACAGTCACATAATTCCAAGACTAAAGCACAGTTAGTGAAAGCATACACTTGAAATATTTCTGATAGACAATTTTAATTTCTATAATTTAAAAATATTTAATAAAAGATTCTATTTTCTATATTCCAATCACTTTATATGGTAAAAACCATTGGGAAATGTGTTCAGAATAGCCTTTCATGTTTATTTTTAGTCACTTTTATTCTCAAAGATCCTTTAAATTATATACATATATATTTAATTTTTCTTTTCTTTATTGATATTAGACAGAGAGAGAAGAAGGGAGAGAGAGAGATAGAAACATCGATGAGAGAGAACATCGATTGGCCGCCTCCTGCATACCCCCCACTGGGGATCAGACCCACAACCTGGGCATGTGCCCTAACTGGGAATTGAACCGGTGGCCTCTTGGTACATGGGTTGGTGCTCAACCACTGAGCCACACCAGCCGGGCTAAATTATATTTTATAAAAATTTTTGCCCTGGCCAGTGTGGCTCAGCTGGTTGAGTGTTGTCCCATATTTTGAAGGGTTGCTGGTTCAATTCCCAGGCAGGGCACATACAAAGGTTGGGGGTTCAATCCCTGGTCAGGGAATGCGTGGAAGGCAACCAATTAATGTTCTCTCTCACATCAATATTTCTGTCTCTCTCTTCCCTTCTCTCTAAAAATCAATATGCATATCCTCAGGTGAGGATTAGAAAATTTTTTATTGTGAGAAGTGTCAAATATATATAAAAAGTGGAGAGAATAGTGTCCTAAATCCTCTTATACCTGTCAACTCATAGTCATCTACTCAATTTCCCTCTCTGCATTATTTTGAAAACATATCTTAGATATCATATCTTTTCTTCCATAAATATTTCAGCAGCTTTTTATTCATTTGTTATATAATCTGTCTCTTCTTCTTCTGAGCCTTTGTCACATTTGTTTCTTTGCAGCAATTTTCTGATTATTCTATTCATTTGCTCTTTGACAAATACCACTACAGGAACATCTTTTAAAACAAACCCCAACACAGATTACTAGAAGGCAAAGTAACATTGATTTATCCATAGGAGGAATGCACTTTGAAGATGAAAACCCTGAATCTGTAGTGCTGCCTAGTACCTGACCTAAGAAAGAACCAAAGCTTCATTTCCTCTGTGTACTTTTTTAATGTGCAAAATACAGTGTCCAGCGTGGTGGCCCTTAGGCGTGTCACCAGCTCTTCTTGCAGCCTAATTTGTCATATTATTTTTTACAGACAATGCTTCCACGGACAAGTCCTCATTCAAACCGACCCATGCTGATGGAGAACAAACATCAATCATCCCTGTCCATCAGGTCATTGATAAGGTCAAGGGTTATTGCAATGCTCATTCAGATAACTTCTATAAAAATATTATCATGTCAGACACCTTCAGCCACAGCACAAAGTTTTAATGCTGTTAATGTAAGAAAGAGGATTCGGTCGGCAGAAACGTGACCTGCAAGCAGAAAACTGTGACTAGCAGATGTAAACATGCCGTTACCTAAGTAACTGCATTTATATGAGGAATGTATTTTGTTAAAAAGGGTTTTGTGAAATTCAAAATGTGTCTTTTCAGAGTGTTGCTTCTATGGGGAAGTTTCCATCATCACCAAAATTTTCAGTACTGAGAGCAACAGTACTCAGTAGCCACAGGAAAAATGAATTTTAAAAATATATAATTGAATTAGACGAATCAGAACTCGGGGGGAATGTTAAAATTACAGGAGAAGGGAGAGGCTGAGCTAGGGACAAACCCTAGTTATAGCTCATTCACACCCCATCCAATAGTTAGGTTCGGATATTGCCATTTGCGTCATCAAAACCTTTCTCAACAATCAAAGCATACTGATGTTTCCAGCTGTTTTGGATGCCCACACACCCCAGCTCAGTGCTGGTTTCTGTGAAGGCAATAGCATATTTCCTCTCTTTCAATGGAATTTCAGCCGTAGATACAAAAGAAGGTCTGACCTGAAGATTTGATCGGAAGAATGTTTAACCTTCAGGAACATAATATGCTTAAGAAAGAAAGAATTCCCCAAATTCTGACCTAGTTAATATGAGGCCATGCAAATTGATACCATTTCACTTATCCTATTCAAGACACAAGGCTTACGCATTATCATTCATTATCATTGAACCCCATACATTTGAATCAAGTTTAGTGTTGACGGTCCATTAATGTGGACTCCCAGTAGTTGTTGAAAAATGAATCTCTTACACCTCTGCTTTTGTTCCTCTACTGTATATTGAGCCCATAGGCTCATGGGAAGGATGAGAGATTGTCCATGAGGCACGCTGTGTGCAGTAGTCTCTCCCTTTTAGGAAATACAACCGTCGAGACTCTCTGGTCCTGCCCTTGCTCTGCAGACTTGAAGACATTTGCAATCACACAAATGAAAAGCCTCTTATTCCCCTTTTAAGAGTTTTGTTCCAAGAATATAAACTGAGACAAATGGGTGACTTATCATAATCAAAATAATTTATAAACATGTGGGTCTACAATTGCTAGTCTATAAACTATTTGTACATAAGTCCTCTGATTATAAGAGCCAGAGGAGGTCTGGCAAGATAGATTGTGTGTTATTTATGGATTAGGTTTCTGCCTACAAGCCATGCATAATATTAAGCAGCTTACCTAACTTTCAAACCATTCTGAGTAATGTGCTCGCTAGTGAATGTTTAGGAGACCACATTTTAATTGTTCTTAAATGATGGATTTGTATCCAATTTCTTACAAATCAGTCTCAGTACATGCTGTACCCCTTACGTTTGCTCTGGGTTATCTGGGAAGGATCAGATTCTGGGAGGTAGCAGCCTATGTGCTGGGACGTTGAGACATTCTGAAACCAATCTGTTTAAAGGCAGATACCAGAAGCCAGAACTGAGCACCTGGGGGCCTTTCCCTCTGTGCAGAGACAGGTAACTCTCAGCTCGAGACACAGGAGAACATTCGTTTGTGCAGCCACCAAGGGGCCTCGCCCCTGTTGCTGATCTTCAGTCATGAAGCCATTTGCCAGGCTTGAGTGGATGATAAGATACTGTGGCAATGGATTTGGTTACTGTTCCATTTTGCAGCAGGGTGGAACACTGTTCTGGGTGATATGAGCGCTGCCCAGCTTGGCCTTCCCAGGGGAGGGGTGTCTATAGTGGGGAAGGGTAATAAATCTTAAAATCACTAAGATGCACTGCAGTAGAGCCAGATCCTTTCCTTAGACATATTAACAGGCCGCTTATTCTGGCAGAGATTACATATAGAGGAAAATGAACCTTAAGTAGTCACTAAATCTTCATATACTTTCCCCAAACCTCAGAGATTCACGATAGAATTTAATTAGCTTTCTACTGTCAGATTTCCACCCGGAGTGCTTATCGAGTTAACAGTGATTAAGAGATAGCTACACAAAATGACTTAGATTTCTACTCATATTTATCCAGATCTGGGAAAACGTTTGTATTCATATTGACAACAATGCTGGCTCCACTTTAGAAATGTCCAGTAACCAGGTGAGGAAAAAATACAGAAACAGCTCAGTAGAAACATTTGCAGGTAGATTTAAAGACTGAGCCAACTTCTGCCCTCAGTTCTAAGCCTACAATTCTCACCTTCATTTAACCCCTCAGATCAGAATTACAGGAATGTAGCCAAGATTTCGTTTTAGCTGAACTTTGACACTAGTATCAATTCAGACTCTCTGGGTTATTTTTCTTCATCTTTTTTTTTTTTTCTTTTTTAGACTACATTGTGTTAGAGCCTTAGTCTGGCATCTGAGATATTTTCCCTTCTTGTGTACTTGTACTGTAAAGCTGTTCTTAGTTCATTGTTGTCATAGACTCTTTTGTACATATTTATTTATTTGTGTTTATAAATGTCAGCTTGTTTTATATCTTAGCTTCATATCGCCTGGCCTTGTTATTTTAATTAACTTTCTACTGGGGAGACTGTATATATTTTTTTCTAAATACATTGTGAACTAGATTTCTGTAGCAGTGTCTTTGAATATGAAGCATAAAAAGTGACTGTGATGTAGACAGGAATTAGTGAGAAGCTACCGTAGCCAATGTGCCATTGTACTTAAATGGAAATGTTTTTCAAATAAATACTTACGTTGTTTGTGTTCCAAATTACTCGATTCCTTTACGAGTGAATGCTTTGATTTCTGACTCTTAAATAGGAAAAGATTATTTGACGACCGGAAAACACCCAGCCTCCAGTTAAGCTAGTGACACGGGTTCTTGGCCAGAACACCGAGAATGACTGGTACAAAGCTCCAGTGTGCTAGGGATCGATACACTTTAGGGTCTGAGATGACTGATGTGGTGCCAGCTCCCTGGAAGATTAAACATCATGTAGATTTCTCTCTGAGCGAAGTCTTTCAGCAACCCCAAAAGGGAAGTGAATCAGTAATATCACACAGAAGCTAGGTCCTGGGATGTGTGTCACCATTTATACTTGCTGTGTTCACGGCGGGAGGCTTGAGCAGTGGCAGAATGGAGCCCGCTCCAGCTTCGCTTGGTGACTAGGACAGAACCCTGCACTTCCTCTGCTGGGGTTATTCAGGACACCCCTGTGCGGAGCCAAGGCCCAGCCTGGCGCTGCCGCTCAGCTCAGCGCAGCTGGGAGGTGCGTCTGCTGGTCCCTGCGGAGGGCTGAGCCAGGCTCGCAGCTCCTGGCCAAGCCATGCTAAGAAAACAGGCAGTTGCTTAAGATCCATCCACCAGCAGGTTTCTTCGGAAAGCTGGGAGTAGATGGGAGCCGTTTATTTGACTTGCAGGCTGACCCATGTTTGTAGTATTTTGAAATTTGAAGGAACTGGGCTTTATAAATACTGTGTTTTGGAAGGACTCTGTGTTTTCAGTTGAATCACATACTTTTCTCGTATGAAAACATTGAATGTCTCTCCCTCCTCCTTCTAACTTTCCTTTTCTCTCACTTTATTCTTCTTTCTCTTTCTCCCTTCCCCCACCCTCCTTCTTCATTTCAAGGAAGAATACTTAAAGTAACAGTTTCCTTTTTCTGCTTCCCTGGAGAAAAACAAGAATAAATGTAAAACATTGATACTTGACATTTATATTCTGTAGCCTGTCAAAAAAACAGGGGGAAATGACATGTGTTATTACCACAGGCAGCTTCAGCCTAAAGTAAAAAATAGGGAAAAAAATAAAATCTATAAACATGTTTGGGTGCCTAATAATTCTTTGCTATCTCTCAGAATTTTCACCACAATTTGGGGGCTGGGGTGTTGTTATTCCAATCTTCCATTTGGGAAAAGTGCTGATTGAAGACAGTAAGTCGCCTACCTATGTCCACGCGAAAGTAAGAGGAGGATTCAGACCCACGACCATCAGCCTCGTGTTCACGTGCCTATGTCAGAGGCCCCCGTGGCCCCTTCAGGGATGTGCAGCCGTGTGAAGGAAGATAATCCGACGACAGGATCCGTGTCATAAGATTCTGATGAAAGCTGCTAGAACTTCAGACAAAAGCTCTGAACTGGCAAAACATTCGTGAGGATTTGGTCTTTGAAGTTTTGATAGACGCTGTTAGGCCTCTCCTGGGAGTAAGGAAAGTCATTCCAGGCATGGAGGTTGGAAAAGTCCAGGGCAGTGAGTGGAACATAGTTGAGGTTTGCTGGATTGTGGGGTGTGTGGGAGAAGGTTGTGGAACCGTGAAGGAGACAAAAGCAGGCTGCAGTGTGAGAGCCGAGTGCTGTGGGGGGGAGGGGGGTTCAACCAGCGGTAGGACAGGGAGGCACGGGGCTCCCGGCAGGGAGGGACCGAACGCTCACTGGAGGGCAGGGTGACTGGGCTCAGGGAGAGCGAGGAAGCCTGTGGAAAAGTTGATAGAACTGCATGGCAATGTGAGGATCGGTGTCTGGGAATCCCAGGTCTCCGAGGAGTGATACCCCACCCCCCTACACACACACACACACACACACACACACACACACACACACACACACACACGGCTTTCCAAGCAGCAGCAAGCCCACCTTTGGTAGGTGCTGACTCTCCGTGCTTAGCAGTGGTGCCGTTGTTTCCAGATGCCCAGGGGTTAGGGGAGCTAAGAAACAAAGCAAGCCTTTCAAGAAGGAAGGAAGGAAAGAAGAAAGGAAGGGGGGGAGGGAGGAGAGAAGGGGAGAGGGATGCGAGGAAGGGGAAGAAGAGGGGAAGGAGGAAGAAGGAAGAAGCTGCTCCCGTCAAGCAATGTGGTGCCAGGGGGAGAAGAAGCCGTGGGCTAGTTGTTCAGAGGAGTATAAACATAAAGGAAAGGTGTCTTGAGTTTCACTTGTAGTTAGTCCAGTGAATGGAATACACTACTTGAGGGTGAATAAGAAAGGAAGGCAGCAGGAGGGAGGGATGGTGTGTGCCGCAGGGCCTGAAGGGGAGAGGGTGGGATGAAGACACCAGCAGGCGGAGGTTGGTCCTGGCGGAGATGTAGCTTCTAACTGAGGTTGGAAAGCAGATTATTAGATGAGACAAGGAGGGACAAAGGTACAGACAGTGAGGAAAACATGAGTTTCCTGATCTTTAAGTTAAAATAATTAGAGGCCCATTTCACCTGCCAGGTGTTGTAAGGGAAGTGGTGTCAAGACGAGGATCTGAGTAAAATTTAAAAGATTTGAAACAACCTTACAGGGAATGCAAATCCTTAGCTAAACTAAACAAATTAATAAATGGTATTTGCCCTTAGAGTAGCTTTTGCGAGTATACTCCCCAAATCATCTCATTAAAATATTTGTATTTGGTGTGTTTTGAAAAACTAGTTTATTTCAAGGCCATAATCAAAGGCTTACTATTCTAGAGTCTCAGAACTTATTGATCAGGGATTTAGTGTAAATATTTGTGAATAACTGGATGAGGAGTAATTTCAGATGTATTTCAAAATCTTTTGAATTTTTTAAATTACATATTCTGTTTGTTGTGACTTATTTTTGTTCTGAATTATAATTAAAATAATTTTTATAAATTCAAGATGTCAGTGAGAATAAAGCATTTGATATCACATTAAATATATTGTAGTATTGATTCTTATAGTGTCTCGTTACACTGTGTGAGAAAATAACAAAATAAAATGAAGAGTTTACATACTCGAGGAGCAAAGGAATGACCTCTAGACACTACAGCATTTTCCTGTTCCGTTGTCCTACATCTCAATCAGTCAAGTGTATTAAGTGACTAAAACCCTGTGATAGGTTATGGGGGATTGCAAAATAAACAGAGAACCTTCCTACAAGGATTTCACTGGCCAGAGGAACTGACATATCTGATACATTTGAAACTACTTTAACTCAATGAATAATTGGTTTATCTGTAACGATCTGAAATGTAATCATGACTGCAAAACTAGAGCTAATGCATTGTCTCCAATAACACTTAACAGCAATACATATTAAGTACCTGCAATGCCTAGAGCACTTAAACTTGACACTTTATATTGTTACCGTTTGTTTTTGTTGTTTTTTTTAATTTTATATGTGTGGCTTTTCTACTGAATGATGTTAATATTAAGGTCCGGTGCACTGCACTGTGTTTATGCTCATCGTTTTCAGAGGCAATAGCATACTGCTGGCCACATAAGAGGTGTTTGGTTAATGCTTGTGGAATTAAATGGAAATTTGTATGTAGTTTGCCTGCTTCATTTGCATTTTACATTTTGGAAAAGTATATCTCAAAGTACCTTGGATTTTGGTAGGTTTGCAAGAACATGGACTAGAAATACAAAGCAAAGCAGGGGTGCAGGGGTGGGGGTGGGGGGGTGGCATTAACATTACGCTATTCAAGACCCTTTAGTCCACGTGCTACATGTCACTTAATGTGATTCAGGCAAACGGAGTAAGAGCAAGAAGACATCAGTTTGATGTTAACTCCGATTCTTCCTAGTAGTATTGGGAAGGAACTGAATGCAACTCAAGCCTGAGAAGAGTAAGTATGTAAACCTGCTTTTGAGCAGTTATCTTGGGAGCTGTTTGATGGCTCAGACTGGCTGCAATATTAGGGGATCGAATAGAAGAGCACAGAGGGTCCTCGTGGGGCCTGCAGCCACTTGTGCAGCCAGACTTCGGGGAATCTGGGACCAAGGAATTATGGTCTCAGACATCACACAGTTATTTTGTCTGCAGTGCTCTAGCTGTTTGTTTTGTTTTGTTTTCTAAGACTTCATTTTTTAGAGCAGTTTTATGTTCACAGCAAAACTGAGAAGAGATTTTCCACATAACCCGTTCCGTGCTCCCACACATTCACAGCCTCGCCTGTTATCAGCATCGCCCGCCACAGTGGTACATGTATTACATTCCATGAACCTACACGGACACATCATCACCAACGTCCGTAGTTTATTATGGGGTTCACTTTTAATGTGGTCAATTCTACAGGTCTGGACAAAAGTGTAACGGTATCTGTCCATCATTTTAGTATAATACAGAGATTTCACTGCCCTAAAATGTCTGTATGCTCACCGACTTACCCCTCTCCACCAACCCCAGGCAACCACTGACTTCTGTCTCCAGTCGAACCTTTTCCTGAACGTCATATTGCTGGAATCATACAGTACGGAGCCTTTTCAGATGGGCTTCTTTCACTTTGTAATATGCACGTAAGGTTCCTGCATGTCTCTTCGTGGCTTGGTAGCTCATTTCTTTTTAGTGCTGAATAATATGGCATTGCCTGGATGCACCACAGTTTGTTTATCCATTCACCTACGGGAGGACTTCTTGGTTGTTTTCAAGTGTTGGAAATTGTGAATAATACTATTATTCCATGTGTAGGGTTTTCGGTGGATGTAAGTTTTTAACTCCTCTGGTTAAATACCAAGGAACATGGAGCTGGGTTGTATTGTACGAGTATGTTTAGTTTTGTAAGAAACTGCCAGACTGTATTCCGAAGGGTCATGCTATAAAGTGTTTCCTCTGTGCTGGGTTCTCCACATCTGCAGCCGACTCGCTTCCTCTCCAAGGCTTTTATTTTCTGTTTCCTTGTAGCTTTGTTTTACATGACGTTACCATGGTACCAGTACAACATGATCTTACAGCCAGTTCTCGGTACCATATAACCATGGTTTCAACATCTCTGTTTAAATTCTTGAGAAAGAAGCCCCTGATTGATTCAGCTTTATTCAAGTGTCTACACCTTGTCCAAGAACACTCGGTATGACTGCGGCTGCAGAGACCCATCCATCAGCAGGAGCTGTGGAAGACGGGGAAGGGACACACTCACTAATTCAAACGGGATTCTTAGGGTATATTCAGTTAGAACAATTGGATTGTTTTAAAAAGTGTGATTTACTAAAGGATGTTAGCTCATTGTGTCAGGTTGGGTCCCCCAGGAAGCAGAACGGATCAGAAACTCAATTTATTGGGAATAACACCAGTGAAAGGTAAAGAGAGGAGGCGTGGGCAAGGTGAGCCTACAGGCGGCACACTTGTGAGAGGAGAGTCAGGAGGAGGAGGATCTGGTAGGAAGGAGGAGGACCTGGTAGGAAGAGCCTCCCATACAATAGAACTCTCAGAAAGACCGGCCAGCCCCCCTCCCCCCAGCTCAGGGGGCTCCAGCACAAAGCCCCTCATTGAGAAGTGCTGGGTTGGCTAGACACCAGCAGGCCCTGTTCCGCCCACTGTGCTCAGCTATTGGCTGGGACTCCTGGGGAGACTCCTCAGCTCTGAGCCAGCAGCAGATCCCCAAGGCCATTAGCTGACTCTGCTGGCCCAAGCGAGTTCTCTTTGGGAAGCTCCCAATGGCATACCCTGTGGGCATCCCTCCATAGTCAAAAAAACCCAGGGCTGCTAAGCTGCATTGCAGACTGCAGAACCAGGAGCAATGCGGAGTCACCCTACTGGACTGCTCCCGGACACTGTCCTGTGCCTCTGAGCACAGGCCTGGCAAACTGGAGCACAGGACACCAGTGAGCAGTACCTTCAGCCAGAGATTTACGAAGAAAAGAGGTTTTAATAATAAAAGTAGCGTTTAGAGATTCACTGTGACTCTTAATTATCTGCATTTCCCTCTGTCTACTATTACTGTGTCAAATCAAGACACATTATAGAAGCCATGCTGAATCGAGCAGCTGAAAATTATTTCTTTTCATCCCCACTTGATAAATGTCTCTGTTTCCTTGAATGCCTGTTAGGTTGCTAGGAGAACAGTGATAGGTTGGCTAACAGAAATCCAGTATTTGTTAGACTTGCTTTGTGGGAATTCTGGTAAATAGGTTTTCATTCTGGTTAAGTTGTTGTAAGACCCCAACCGTTTATTAGCCTGGTTCTGTAACTATCTGTCTTGCAGTTTCCATAAGTAAGAAAACCATGGAATAGCCCTCGGTAAGGCTGGTAAACTGTGATATTCTTGACTGGTATGGATAAGAGGAACCAGAGAAGGAAGTTATGTAGAATTACTATTGTTTAAGGTTTAAAAATGTGGATTGATCCCATTTTGCTAACACCAACTATTTCTTCATTGTGAAGGAATCGTTTACTGTAGAAGAAAGGTCACTGGTTTAATGCTTAGGAAATATTTATTCTGCTACTAGCAGTCTCTGCTGTGTGACTTTAGTATGTCACCTGTCTGCTGTGGGTCTCAGTTCATTTTGTCTGGTAAATAAAGGAGGCTGATGAAGTGCTAAAATACTTTCAGCTCTAGAATTGTATAGCTCCCTTTGCTTCTTAAACTATAAAAAATGCTGGTCGTTTCCATTTAAACACAGAATCCAAAGACCTAAAAACTAAGTGTCCAGCAAGACATTTGATCTTAATCTGAAATTTTCAAGAGAATACCTGTATTTTATTTCCAAAATTAATGCCTTTTCTATACTTGAATATGTCCAGGGCAGTAAATAATGCCTTAAGGATAAAATTAGTAGGAAGAGTATCTCACAAAGACAGAAGATGGTGCGGCGTGGGCAGCCCTCACTGTGAACATCAGAGATAAAAGCCCAGTTTTCTCTTAGTAAATCTGTGAAATTAATGACCCTCCCCAACAGGGGTACAGTAGTCTCGTTTCCCCTCCCCAGCTGTGTCACTGTGTGACAGTCCGTGGGGGAGAGAAGGACCCAGAGAGCAGGAAATCTGAAGACGGCAAGCCAAACAGACTTGACAGTTGCCAAGAATTGTCCTCAGATGTGCAAGACAGAATCTCCCGCTGGGCGAGTGAGAAAGGCACAAGCCATCGGTTCCCTGTAATAAACACACATGGACGTGCCCACAGCACCAGGGAGCAGCTCTACCTTTGCCCCTGGGTGCCGAGGCCAGGTTTGCATTCCCGTAAGAGAACGCCTTGGGCATATACGTTATGGAAGGCAGTTCTTAGTACGGAACTCATCAAAGATCCAAGAAGCACTTCAAACAGATAATATTTCATGTGATTCGCTTTCAAGGGCCTTGAGAGTCTCCTAAGTTTCCTTCAACATGAGTTTACAGACGTGCCCATGGGAAACCGTCTATGGCAGTACAGATAATGTGGAGCAGGGCAGGAGGGCTTAAGCAACTTGCAAGTCAATACAGCTACTAGATTATTATCTTCGTATTTTAAAAAGTAACAGATATATTTCTGAAAATAGAAACTATCACTACTATGCCCTGCCCGGGTAGCTTAGTTGATTAGAGCATCAGCCCAATATGCCAAGGTTGTGAGTTCGATCCTTGGTCAGGGCACATACACGAATAAGCCAATGAGCCCGGCCAGTGTGGCTCAGTGGTTGAGCATCGACCCATGAACCAAGAGGTCGCTGGTTTGATTCCTGGTCAGGGCACATGCCCAGTTTATGGGCCAAATCCCCACTGGGGGGCATGCAGGAGGCAGCCAATTGATGTTCTTTCTCATCAATGTTCTTCTCTCTCTCTCCCTCTCCTTTCCTCTCTCTCTCAAATCAATAAAGAAAAATAAATTTAAAAAAAATAAAGAATAAACCAATGAATGCGTGAATATGTGGAACAACAAATCAATGTTTCTCTCTCAAAAATCAATCAATCAATAATTTTTTTTTTTATAAATCCTCACCCAAGGATATTTCTCCATTTATCTTCAGATAGAGTGGGAGAGGGAAAGAGAGAGAGAAACATTGATGTGAGAGAGACACATTGACTGGTTGCCTCCCGCACGACCCCAACAAGGGCTGGGGGCAAACCGCAACCAAGGTACGTGCCCTTGACTGGAATCGAGCCTGAGACTCATTGATCCGCCGGCTGACGCTCTAACTGCTGAGCCAAACCCGCCAGGGCAATAAATAAAAATTTAAAAAAATATATCACTACCTTCATCAGCACACTTCCATTTAACATTTCAACTTGAAGCCAATAAAAAAAAAATGACTTCTTCAAAATATTTGGTAGATAACTATGTACGTCAATATGTATACACATAAACATGGACTGTTTTCTGAATAAAGTCTCAGAATTGTTAAAAACATTTTCTTTTCTGGAACAGGTCCAAGCAAGCTCTCCAAACATAAGCCGTAGAAAATGTTTCACTAGACCTTTTGCCACGGTTATAGAAAAATCAGTTTGTAGTTACAAAGTGTTGGCTTTCCCCCCCTTTTATCCACAAACGCTATAAGGGATTGCTAACATAGTTGTGGCTTTCATTCTTCCAAATAATTCCCAATTCACTTGGAAACGTTTTTCCTTCAAAGGATCTTTTTTTAAACACTCGCTCTGTTATTTTGCACGGTCAGTGTTTACTCAATAAAAGCACTTGGAGTTCAAGCAGTCTCTCCCCGATCCTTCAGTTAACTTTTCCCACATCTCACTGAGATGCTGTGGGACGAGAGTGGCCGTGAGAAGCCTGGAGTCACAGTGAAGAAACAGATATTTCAGAGCCTGTCCTTGTTTTTCGTCACCTCTTTCATGTCCACCAATCTGACCAGTGTGAGTGACCCAGGGGCCTCTGAGCACTTCCTGAAGGAATCACAATGTGCAAAGCATTGCTTTCTTCATAGCCACAGCAAAATAGCAGGCAAGGCACTGTCCCCTAATCCCTCCCTTCTTCTAAATCCTCGTCAGCACAAACCTCTGTTAGGTCCAGCGTGGGGTGGGCAGGAATCCAGAATCTAATGTTTCCTGCACGATAGTAGTGCTATTTCCTAAAATTCATGAAAATGAGCTGTTATGTTTCGTGAAACATTCCTTCTTTTAAAAATTGCTCCATAGTGTCCAGGCCAATGAAAATGGTCTCCTGGAGGGCCAGGAAGGCAACTTGACTCCCTGTGTGTTTCCTTCACAGAGAACAAAGCAGCTCTAGAGTTCAATTGAGATGATTGCCTTTGTTCTTGAACCCTGAACCTCAAATCAGGAGACAGCCAGGGTGTGGTTGGCATCTTAAAAGCATGGTGTGGTCACTTAGTTGGCAGGCTAGGTTTAATTTGATATGGGGGCAGTATAGCTCATTCATTTCAATGGCTGCATTGAGTATACATAGATGTGTGTGTGTGTGTGTGTGTGTGTGTGTGTGTAATATATAATATATCTAACATTATTGATGATTCAGGATTCTCCAGAGAAACCAAACCAACAGGGTGTGTGTATATAGAGAGATTTATTTCAAGGAATTGGCCAATGCAAGTGTGAGAGATTGTCAAGTCCAAAATCTGATGGAATCTGCTAGCAGGCTCAAGACCAGGGAAGCGTTGCAGTTAGAGTCCAAAAGCAGTGTGCAGGCAGAATTCCTTCTTGCTGGGGAGAGGAGTGGGGTAGGGGTGTGGGGATCAGTCTGTTCCGTTAAGGCCTTCGACTGATTGGATGAGACCCATGCCCACTGTGGTAGGTAATCTGCTTTATTCAAAAGTCAAAGTCTATTAATTGAAATGTTAATCTCATCCAAGAAGTATATTCACAGATATACAGAAACACCCGGAATAAATGTTTTACCAATTATCTGGGTACTGTGGCCCAGCCGAGTTGACAGAGACACAAACTGAACCATCACTATTATGTTAATACACAGGGACTATGTGGAGATGCTTTTTGCAAGATGGAATGATGTTCACCACTCATATATCAGTTCCAATTCTTGGCCCCATGTAAGGTCAGGATATTTTCAGAAAGCAAATACTTTAGCAGTTCCAGGAGTTTCAAAGGAGTAATGGTAGCTCATGTCTTTGGAAATTGTCTCTAAAAAGGTTAACATAATGGGAGTGGAAGGAGGTCGTATGGTCCTGTCACCAACTCCGAACTTCTCTGGACCCTGTTTCTTCTTTATTCTGCCTTCCCCTTCATTTGAGCTACATAGTCCTCACCAAATGTCCAGGAAAATGATATAAAAATATCATTAACTTCAAATAAAAATGTTAATAATATTGATGGCCTTTCTGTCCCCTAAGGGTGATTTCCTTAAACCAGAAGAGGAGACTATGATGATGTGGAAATAGCCAAGGATTTGCTATTAAAAATTATATTTTGCAGCCCAACTGTCACTTACTTGGGAACAGCTTAACCTTTCCAAGCCTCAGATGTATCATCTCTAAAGTGGGGATGATTGTGATGATGTTAACTCACTCGTTTGCTTGTGAGGATCAGTGGAGATACAACATGTGAAATTATTTTGTAAATGATAAAGCATTATGGTCATGATTCGTAGACCCGGGTTTTCACTAAGTCACATTTTCTGAGTGAGACAATCCTGGGCCTCATTCATGGCCCCTGCGGCCTGCCCCTGACTGGAAACTGTGATTACTAAAGAAGGCATCTCTCGTGTCTACATGAGGTTTCTAATTTATCACACAGGAATTTGACCTTAAACTCAGTAGGAGAGACTTCTACCTAGTGAGTCGTGGCCCTAGCAAACCTACTGTGTCCTTTTTTGGAGATGCTGATGTACTTTGGAACATGCTGGATTTCATATTGGCGAATCCTCAGCTTCAGGAAATGCGTTCCTCATCCGGCCCAGCCAGTCGTCTCTACATGTGTTGCAACACTCTCAGAAAACTATCAGATGAATCTCTGTCTTGCCTGGATGAAACTAAAAGCAGAAATGTGGAATTTTATTAGGGTTTGTCACTCCTGGTGAAAACTAGTGTCCGTAATGCCAGTGACAACCTGTGCCTTCAAAGCCCAAGCCCCAGAAGCCAGGGTAAATGTCATCTCTGCGACATTCTGCAGATGTCAGCTTGTCAGTGGGGAAAACCTCGAGTGCACAGTATTTTCCAAACTCTGTGCTGTGTTTCTGTCAGAAGACTGGTTTCCAGCCGGGCTGACATTCTCCCACTCACGAGGATTTCCTTTCCACCACTGCTAGTCCGTAAGACACGTTTCAATCTTACTGTGATGTATCAGTGGCATTTTCTCACTTCAATGAGATCTGTTACCCTCTGCGATACTGACCATGTCTCAAAATATTTATCCGCTAAATTACTGGAAAATATTCTCTATTTACCCTGCACTTAAACTTTGTAAAATCACTCACACCTGTTAGTTCCTGTCACAAGCATGTATACTATACCACATAGCAAATGCTAAGAACTGGTGAAACTTACGTTACTGTACCAACTTGCCTGGAGAACTATTTTGCATTCCCTGTTTTCTTTGTTTTTGCTTCTGAATTTGTAAAGCCATGTATTCTAGAATTCATTCAACCAGTAGTCATTGAGTATACCATGTAGTACATGCACCAAACCATCAGACACACCAGAACCTGACGAATTTTCCTAAATTTAAGCTCTGGCTGGATCACATACCCCCACTGCCCACCTTTGCCTTACTAAATTGGGTCAAAGGTCCTTTCCTAGAATTCTAGGCTTCCCATAATACTCGGATCCCATGACCCAACTGAGCCATTCCTTCAGATATATCTACTCCTTTTCTACCCATTGACTTAGTACATCTTTCCTCTGCTTTGGAATATTTTCTCTTATGCGCTGGCTATTTCAAATGGTCCCCGTTTTTAATGTCGCCTATACATGAAGTCTCCCCTATCATCAAATGTATGTCACTTTTCCATTCATAAAACATCCATGGCCTTTTTTGTCGTCTTCATTTCCCTCTGTACAGTAGTCACGTGTGAGCTTTCCCGGTCTCCTCGGTCAAGACTGTAAGCCTCTGTGAGGCAGAAACCGAGCCTTAGCCGTTCATTCATTCACTGTGCATTTCAGGAGCATATCGCACTTCTTAGAGGATCCAAACATGAGAGCTGGAGCCCACTGCTCGGGTCTGGAATCTAGTCATGCCCAAGATAAGTATACATTTATTTTCCAAAAGGGACACTTTGTGTAAGGAGAAGCTATTGATAAGTTCTCCAGAACAACAAGTAAATCGAGACATGTTCAATTACTTAATCTAGACCTTGGTTTCCTCATCTGCAAAATAAAAGTAAGTTTACCATGTACTTATATAAGCATTAATTGAACAAACGTGTAAATCACTTAGGGCTGGCTGTTCCTGCTTCCTTGATTATTATTGTTGTTATTATGGATACAACTGCGTACTGACTGCCATATTAGTCAAGCAGGTAAAAAGATGGGCCCTGCACTCAAGAGGCTTCTAGTGCAGTAAAGAGACAGATGTGAAAACAGAAAGGTACAGTGAAGTGTTAGCAGGGTTGCGGTAAGCACGTGTACAAAGATGCCACAGCCCAAACGTCAGCAGGTGAGACCAGAATGTCAATGGCAGGCAAGTCAAACAGTTTGCCCTGTTAGATTTAAATGGGGAAATCGGTAGAAATAATTTTTAAGAGTTTTTGAAGTCCTTGTACTTTCAGGGTTTACACAATTCTATTTTAGTGAAACATCCCTCTAATTTTAATACACATGAGCAGAATTATTTTTCAGGTAAGGATAAAAGGAAATGATGCAGGGTCAACAGTGGGGCTAAGTAATACTTAATTGTGAGTGAAATGTTTCTGTGCCTCAAATCCACTGCCTGAGAGCAGTAGTGGGACCAGAAAAGGGAAGGTCAATTCTAGATTGTGGAGTGACCGGGAAGGGTGCCAAGTACGATGTTCTTCTTTGAAATGTGACCTTCAAGCACTGAGTCCGTCAAGCAGAGAGAAGTTCCTGAGCAAGGACTCATGAACTTCATAAAGAAATTAAACTTTGAGTTTGTTGAAGACCTTCAGTGAATTTGGTTTCACTGATTGACAGAGTATAAGAGAAGAACACTAAACGAAACAGTTAGTTAGGGTCCAAGTTCTAGTTACTATTGGTCACCTCTGTATCTCATGGAGCAACTAACACAATGTCTTACTCATGGTAAGTATTCAAAAAATGTGTGTTAAACTTATTAATTTCTATATATACACACACAATATGGCATTTGGAACTTGTCCTACCAGTAATAAACACTTCCTGTGGAAAGGTAAATTGTGTGTTTTTGGTTGACAGTTAACTTCTTTTGTCTCATTACCCACTGCTTGGTTCTAAAAGCCAGTAACTTACATAAAAGTTTGGAGCAAAGAGATCAGCATAGTATTTCAGAATCACAGACTACGTTTGGATAGACAGGACTCTCTAAAATACCATGTATGGACTCTACGGGACCTGGTAATTTCCTAAATCTATTTACAAATATTTTTGTGTGATCATTTTCAGGGGAGCAAATTTATAGATTTTATCTGATTTTCATAGAATTAGTTTGACCACCTCTCCCCAGTTAAACTAAAAAAACAAACAAACAAACAAACAAACAAACAAACAAACAAACAAACACATCCAACCAACCTCTTTAGCGTTGAGTCATGCACATTATGGCCCAGTGCCTTGTAGTTAGAATCCTGTCCTGGGATGCTCCCGGAGAGAATTTGAAGACAAAGGGAGATATTGTCCAAAGAATATTTTAGGCTCTGCAGTCCATAGAGATAAAATTTCTATTGCAACTACTCAACTCTGATATTGTAATATAAAAGTAGTATTAGAAAGTATGTAAGTGAATGAGCATGGCTGTGTTCCAATAAAACTTTATTTACTATAACAGGTGGCTGGTCAGATTTGGCTGGCAGGCTGTAGTTTGCTGACCCATAGATTTTTTAAAATAACTTAGACACACACATACACCCATTGTTGAGATTGTGATTGGTGGTGCATTGAATCTATAAATCAACTTTGACAGTTGACATCTTAAAAATATTGAGTCTTTCATGTTATGAACAACATATGTCACTCCACTTATTTACATCTTTTTAAACTTCTTTCAGTCATGTCTCATTGTTTCCAATATACAGGTCTTTTACATCATTTGTCAGATCTATTAAGTATTTCATATTGTTGATGCCATTATAAACTGAATTTTAAATTTTCAGCTTTTTGTTGTTAATAGCCAAAATATGGAAACACAGTTATTATTGTATCCTGCAATGTTGCTAAAGTCACTTATGAATTCTGGTAGCTATTTTATAGATGCCATTGGATTTTGTGATATATAATCACGTCAACCAGGAAAAAGGATACTTTCAATTCTTCTTTTCTAATCTGGATCACTTTTATTTCTTGTTTTATTGTACTTGCTCAAATGTTGACTAGAAGTGGTAGCCAAGAAGGATTTCATTTTAGACAATCACTTACTGTGATGTAAACATAATGAAGTAGAAAAGTCATATGGTCATCTTGATAGATGCAGAAAAGTTCTTTTTATCATGAACACCTGTTGGCAAACTAAGAGTAAATGGAAACTTCTTTAATCTGATCAAGGTATCTATAAAATAAAACTACTGTAAATATCAGATTTAATATTGAAATAGTAAAAATGTTCCCTGCATTTGGGAACAAGACAAGAAGGCATAAAAACAATACATCTGTTCAATAGGTCTTAGCAGGACAATAACAAAAAAAAAAGTTTTTTAAAGGAAAAAATGTGTAATGTGTAGAGAATATGATTCTGAACATAGAAAATAAAAGGCATAAATTCATTATTAGAATTAGTAAAGAAATTTAATAAGGTTATTATATAAAATGTCCAATAAAATAAAATATATTTCTAAATATTTTATGCATCTCTATATATGTAAATACTCTATGTATTTCTACATATAAGCAATAAGTTATATGAAAATAAAAATTACAAAAAAGTGTCATTTGCAATAGCATAAAAATCATAAATATAGAGGAAAAATGTGCAAGATGTCTACACTGAAAAATATAAAGCATTATTAAGAAAAATTGAAGATGATGTGAATAAAATGAAGACACATGTTCATAGATTTAAAAAGTCAATAATATAAAAATATCAGTTCTCCTTAAGTTGAATATATAGCCAGTTCAACCCTAAAAGTCCCAGAGGACTTTCATTTATGTATAGAAATTGACAAACTAATACTAAAGTTTTATGAAAAAATGAAGGACCAGGCAATGAAATAACTAAGGCAATCTTAAAGATCTATATGGGAAGACTTACATTCCATGTATCAAGATTTATTACAGAGCTACGGTAATTCAATAATGTGATATTGACATGGAGATTTGACAAATGCAGATATAAAATAGAGTCCACAAATAGACCCACACATTTATTATGGTGTCTTGATTTAAGACAAAACTAAGAGTTCATGGAGTATAGTTTTTTCAATAAATACTGTATAGTCAACTGAACAGCCATATGGAAAAAATAGAATTTGACTCTTATGAATGCAAAAAAAATCAAATTTAAGCAGCTACTAAATCTGAACATAAAAGGGAAAACAATACAGCTTCTATACAATAACATGTAAGACAATCCTTGTGACCTTAAGGTAGGTAGATGTTTCTTAAACAGACCACACAAAAATACTGTTTATTTTTTGTTATTTTGTTTTAAAATGAAAACTTCTATTCATCAAAAACACCATTTAAGGGATTGAAAATGCACAGTATAAAAAATTAGAATACATATGCAAAAGACTCACATCCAGAATGTTTAAAATTCCTACATTTAAAAAAGTCAGATTACCTAACAGAGAAGTGGCCAAAACACTTGCATACGAACTTCACAAAGTGAAAATGAAAATCACAATCAATTGAGATATACCACATACTTCCTAATGGCTGAAATGAACAAACTGTCAATATCAAAAGAACCTAGACCTCATACATTTTTTGGTGAGAATGTAAATGGATATAACCATTTGGAATCTGTTTGGTAGTAATTCCCAAAGCTGAATAAACACATGCTCTATGTCCAGCCAATCCATTGTTATTATATAAATAACAAAAATACAAATAGGAGTGTGCACAAGAATGTTGATAATAGCCACCATGTATAACAACCCCAAACTAGAAACAATGTCCCTAAACAATGCACTAGATCAATAAACTGTGAAATAAACACAGAATGAAATATTGTTCAATTGGGAAAATGAAGACACTACAGCTGCGAAGCTCAAAAACATAATGTTGAGTGAAAGAAACTGGAAAGCATAGAATCGATCCTGTCAATTTCATTTGCGGAAGGTTTAAAAACAGGGAAAGTCAAGACACGGGTAACTTTTGGGAGAAGGTGATGACTATGAAGAGTACAGTGGGGGCTTTCTGGGGTGCGTGGAAGGCTCTCTTTCTGGATGGATGGTGATAACATGGGAACATTCACTGTTTCAACGCTCATCAAGCTGCAATTGTGATTTGTGAGCTTCTCTGTGTTTAAAAAAGAAGCAATGTGACAGTTGCTGGAGAAGCAGCTACGGCAGGTCTCCTTGGGGTTCTATAAAACAGCACCCACAATTTCATAGTGAAAAACCAATGGAAAAGCTGGTTTGAGACACATCTATACTTTACAGGGTGGGGTAAAAGTAGGTTTACTGTTGTTTGTATGGAAAATAATAGAATAATTAAATGACAATACAAGAGTAAATTCTGTGTTGCACATACTCACAACAAACTCAAGTGTACGTGCACTTAGAGATCATCTCACTCTGAGTGTACTATCTCCTAGGGATGCTGTAACAAATGACCATGATCTTGGTGGCTTAAAGCAACACAAGTTTATTCTCTTAGGACTCTCCGGAGGCTGGAAGTCCCCATTCAGTTTCACTGGGCTAAAGTCAAGGTGTTGGCTGGGCTATGCCCTCCTGAGGCTCTAGAGAAGAATCTGTTTTCTTGCCTTTTCCAGCATCCAGAGCTGTGCTCCTGGCATTACTGGCCTCGAGCCCTTCCTTCATCTGTACAGCCAAGCCCCTGCTTCAGTCACACTGCCTACGTCTCTGTGCATAACTCCCTCTGCCTCCCTCTTAGAAGGACCTTGTGATTATGCTTCTGGTCATAAAATTAATCCAAGATAATCTCCCCATGTCAACATCCTTAATGTAATCACCTCTGCAAAGTCCATTTCGCCCTCTGAGGTGACATTCACAGGTTCCTGGAATAAGGACCTGGAGATTTTAGTAGCATCATTTCTCTTACTTACTACAGTGAGCAAGTCGAAGAGGGAGACAGCCCGTTGTGTCCTGGAACCATACCACACCACAGCCTTTGAAGGGTTTCATTTTTCTTTCCCTGCAGCTGATGTTTTTGTGTGGGATGACATTCATTCTTACTCAATCTCCACTCAGGAGCTAAATGGCAGTTTACATTAAATATCAATCATCACATTCTAATTCGCCTGGCTTCTGGTCCCCTCTGGTCCTCTTGCCACCTCCAGTTCCCACACGGACTCATCGCCAGTGGCGTTCTGCCCAAGCAGTGCTGCCTTCTCCCCACCTGTTTGTGGCTGCGCACATCAGCTCTTTAAGCAGTGGTTGTTCATGAGCAATACAGGGTGTGCACAGGAGCTGTTTCCAGGGTTTCAATCTTGTCTCTGCTTGTCACCTGTTGGATGACATTTATCCAGTTACTGACCTCCAACTTTCAGCTTGGCCAACTGTGTAACACTACCTATTTCACAAAGCCTTTACAACAATGAAATGTTAAACTTTGCATAAAAACAACTGTCATCCAATGACTTTGTCATTCTAATGGAATGTCTTTCTGACTTGGTATATATAATTGTAATAGTGAAGTTGCATTTTCAGATATTTCACATTGAAGCTATTATTGATATGATTCATTTTCTTTTAATCTGATTTTATCAAGCAACTACTCTAGGCTAAGACCCGGGCACTCTAGGGAACACACTGCAGAATAGAATCCACCCTTCCCCTTCATAAGCTTGTCTAGTGGGGAAAGCAGGTGTGTTAAATAGGTAATGACACTACATGGTGGTTAGAGCTACAAAAATCAAGAAAAATTGAATGTGAAATTTGATTAAATTAGGGGATTGTTAATTTTGTGACGTCCTCACATAAACCTGATCACTATACAAAAATCCTTATTGATTAAAGATATGGAAGTATTTTTTTTATTGTTGCTTTAACAAATTGCCACAAACGTAGCATCTTGAAACCACACAAGTGTGTTCTCTTAACGTTCTAGAGGTCAGTAGTCTGAAGTGATTCTTCTGGGGCCAACATCAAGGTGTCGACATGGCTGGTTCCTTCCGGAGTCTGCAGGGGCGTCCATTCCTTGTCTCCACCAGCTTCTCGAGGACACAGACATTCCTTGGAGGGTGGCCAGATCACTCCAGTCTGTTTCTGTGGTCCCACTGCCTTCTCTGACTTGGGTCTTCCTTCTCCCTCTTATGAGGATCCTTGTGGTTACATTGTGTCAACCTGAAGAATCTAGGATAACCCCCACCCCCAACCTGAAGATCCATGATTTAATCACATCTGCAAAGTCTCATTTGTCAGCTAAGTTTTCATCTTCACAGGCACTGCATCCTAGAGAGGGCAGGGATGAGGGAAGCGTTTTTGATCAGGAAAGCTGGTGTGGTCATCAGATTTAATGAGTTTCAAGGCAGTAATGATCTTGGAGTTCCTCTCGACACAATGCATAGTTCATAGGACAAATTCAGGCACCAGAGAAATCCCACAGGCCAGCAACCTACCTTGGCTATTGGTTTCTAATAACAAATAAATTTTGAATCTTGTCTCTGTTTGGTGGAAAGACTCAGACATGCTGATAAAGAGTTTATTTCAAAAGGACCGGGTCTCCTAGCAAACGACACCTGGGATTTTTCTAGGGATTCAGAAATCTCACAGTTCATTTTAAATTCTCTAAGAAAGGGTCTTCACTTCATCCATGAGTCCAGCCTCCATCCCTTCATTCTAGTTAAGGATCTAAAAGTCCACAGGGGGGCGCCCCTCACCATAGTTCGGGTTTTTTGTTTGTTTTCCCTCCAGGTGCGTCTTTCTTCTCCCAGGCTTAGATTTCTCAATATAGTTGAGGGTACATGTCTTGTCATTTTGTGCAGAAAAAAAAAAATGTTCTGGTCTTCAGAGATTATATTTCAAATTTTATTATAAAACATAAAATGTTTCCACGATCCAGTTCTCTAAACACTGTTAAAGCTATATGAAAAGAGAAAAACGTCCCTCAAGATTTCGTTTCCATGGATGCGCGTGTAATTATTCACATTGCCAGCAGATGGCACTACGCCACTAATAATCGTTGGCCATAAAGCTACAGCAAGGTGGGCATGTCAATGCTTCAGAGGGTGGTGAATCTACATACAAAACAAAGTGTTTATGGATCTCCTGTTGTGTGCACGGTGCTCACACTCTGGATGGTCCTGCTGAACAAAACAGACACGAACTCTGCTCTGATAGGAAGTACGCCTCGCGAAGTAACATGTGCGACAAGACAAAAGTGTCCCAATACCAGAGAAAATGTTACGGTGAAAAGCAAAAAGCAAATGACAATGAAAATTCTCTCATAGGTGAGGAGACTTGAGAAAGATAAACGGTTTGTCGAGATAATAGTTAGATAGTACTAGTTCCATACGGGTCACTTTATCTAACATGTTTCCACATTGGTTCTCAAGGTCCATTCGAGGCTCATGAGTTCTGGTTCTTGTCCTGTCACTGACTCTTTATGGGCTCTTAGCAAATTATCTCATCTCTCTGAGCCTTAACTTACTTTTCTGTAAAAATTAAGGCATTGGACTTAATTATTTTACTTAATTACGGTAACGTTTTCACCAGTGTAGTCTTGTTTAATCTTCTCCGGAAGTTCAACACATAAAATAAGGCAAGTGCTTGAGCTGAAGAAAATCCCTCCTCTTCAGGTTTCATCTTTCTTCCCTTGACTCCTCAGCCTCCTCAGAGCACAGTTTGGAAACGACTAGTGATTTTGCAAATACCTTCCATCTCTAAATATTCACATTCCTTAAATGCAATGGATTCAGTGTGGGATAGTAACAATCTCAAAACTTTGTTGCTGCTTGGTAAAAAAACAAAAACAAAAAAGCCCCACAACAACAAAAACCCCACCAAATCTTGAAGCGTATGCCAAACTGGTGCAATGTGTCATTAAGAACAAAGAGAAACTAACACTCAAAGCATTTTCGGTGTTTTCAACACAGTTCCTTCCAAGTACCACGTGCTCTTCACCCGTTACGGGGCTCGGCCGCCCCGGGCTGGCGGCAGCTGCGCACACGCTCTGGCTCAGCTCCGCAGGGGACACGTGGCCTGCGCCAGCGCCGGCTCCCCTGCATCCAGGCATCAAACACGCAGCTCTGGCTGCGAGAAATGCCGAAAGCCCAGCGTGGGATGGCTGACTGCTGAGTCATGGTGGCCTGGGCCAAGGCTTCTGGAAGCCACTCAACCACAAGGCCGTAGGCGCGGTGGGAAGGGCAACTGAAGGTCAAGGGACTATGGGACAGTGGTTAAGACGGACGGAACGTTAGTCTTCCTGAGTTGACATCGCAACTCCATCCCCTTGGACAAGTGACTTTCGTTCCTAAATTTTAATTATGGAGAATAACAGTTACTCCTTCATGGGAATAGGACCTCGGAAGGCAAATAACAGTACTATATAAGTACCAATGAAAAGTTTTTTATTTTATTTTTCTCTTTACTGATTTTTAGAGAGAAAGGAAGGGAGAGGGAGAGAGAGAGAGAGAGAAACATCGATGAGAGAGAACATCGATTGGCAGCCTCCTGCATGCCCCCCACTGGGGATTGGGCCCACAACCTGGGCATATGCCCTGACTGGGAATGGAACCGGCCACATCTTGGTGCATGGGTCGACGCTCAACCACTGAGCCACACCGGCAGGGCCCAAGTAAACCTTTCAATTGTCTCTCACAGGAGTCGCAGAAATGCCTGCAGGCTGGGGTCCTCACTGTGCCTCTTGTCACCCTCCGAACTGTTCTCCACACAAGACACTGCACGACCTTTAAATTATGTCAGGTCACATCACGTCTGTTTTCTAAATTTTTTATTTTATTTTTTATCCTCACCCGAGGATATTTTTCCATTTATCTTCAGATAGAGTGGGAGGGAGAGAGAGAGACAGATTAATGTGAGAGGGACATATCAACCTGTTGCCTCCCGCACGACGACCAGGGCCAGGATGAACTGCAACTGAGGTACGTGCCCTTGACCGGAATCAAACCCGTGACTCAATTGGTCCAGGGGCCAACGCTCCAACTGCTGAGCCAAACCAGCCAGGGCATCACTTCATTTTTAAAACCCTTCAGCAATTCTCCCTTGCACTGAGAGATCCAGATTCCCACGCTGACCTACAGCCCTGCATGTTCTTCCTGTCTGCTCTCCAACCTTAATTTGCCACTTGCTGACCACACCGCAGCCACGCCGACCTTCGGGCAGTTCCGGGAACAGCCCCAGCCTTTCCCACTCAGTAGACCTCTTATGTTTACTACGTCTTTTCCCAGAAAACGCTGGCATTTCCAAAGTCTCAGCTAACACATTTCTCCTCACAGAGGTCTTCTCTGTTCACTTTATCTAAAGTATTCAGAATAGAGTCTGCTTTATTCCTTAGCACATGGACTGGAAAATTCTGACCCAGGAGCCCATCATCTGCTTTTGTCTATAAAGTTTTATTGCCACACAGCCGTGCTCATTCATTTATGTATTATCTATGTCTGTATTGGTGCTACAGTTGGCCAGGTTGAATAGTTGCAAAGCCTACAATATGATCTGCCCCTCTACATAAAAAGTTTACCCACCCCTGGTCTAGTGTATTATCATAGTGCCCCCTTCATTCCACCAGTCACTTGGGTCTGACCTCTCTGTTTGCTTGTTCAGTGTCTGTGTCTCTGTTTCTCTCCTTGGGGCTGAAGACTTCTTCTGTCTTATTCTCTGTTATATCTCTAGGGCACTGCCTGGGACAATTTACAAATCTGTTGATATTGGGAATGATATAGTTTGAAGAAACAATATTTATTGGAGAAAAATAATAGAATCTAGATCTCCATAACTCACCATGTCCAGGATATAACCCAAAAGGACCAAGAAAATAGAATACATTCTCAAGAGAAAAGAAGGAAGAGATGTTACATACTGGCCTTTTTTGTTTACCTGTGTGGCATGAAGGGAAAAAAGCAAATTTTATGCTACACATGTGCTTGAAGTCACGGCTCCAGTGGCCAATAAATCCGTGAGTGAAATGTACTTGAAAAGTGGAAGCTGAGAAAGCAGTGTGATTCTTAGTGATGTTGCAATGTCCTGCCTCCGTAGATAAAACATCTTCAGAACTGACATCTCATGGAAAAGGTAAAAACTCAAAGATGGGTGTGAATTGCAAACTCATTTCTTGGGCAGCAGCTCAGGTTTCAATCCAGATCTTCTGCTTTTGCTGAGCCGCGTGGGGTCTGTTCTGGCGTGTGTGTTCTTCAGGGGTCAAAGATGTGGGGAGACAGGGTTTGGGGACAGCTCTTTGCCTTCTAGAATGTCCTCACTCTTTTCAGCATTCATGTTTTCCCAGTTTCTCATCGCATGCCATAAAGATCCAGGGTTTTTTCATTAATCCCATCACCACTGTTGCTCGCCTGAATTTCACTGAGCCCGGGCTAAAAGCTGGAGACAGGAGTTCACCTGTAGAGTTCTTCATACCCTTCCTCACGCACGTGTGCACGCCTCACCGGTCTCTCTGCTTCTGTTCATTGTCCAGCGCCTTCAGGATGTTGCTTTTTTTGTATTGTGTCTAAGTTTTATTGTTGTTTTCTTCAGGGTGGATCATCCCATGGAGTCTTATTCCATTACACCCAAAAGCCAATCTTAGTTATGCCAGACATGAAAGAAGGGAAGGAAAGTAGGAGAGAGGGAGAGAGAGAGAGAGAGCGAGAGCTCCTGATGCCATCCCTGGTGAACCTGGATGGGAAAGCTCCTCAGTTGGCATAGTACCAGCTGACGCCCTGTCATGACCCACCTGCCTGGAAGCCAATGCCGCTGTTCAACCCCGCCCTGAGATCTTGGGGTTCGTTGAGGTCTAGTCTGGTGGCTGAACTCTAGTTCCATTCCTCTTGTCCTCACACCACTGAAATCAGCCTCTCTCCACAGGCATGCGCAGTGAGGTCAGCACACACAGCCAGCGACGCCGCTGCCCCGGGAGCATGGCGCCGCCAGCACGTGCGCAGAGCTGATCCTGCCTCCACGCTGGACAGGTGACACGGGCGTTCGTGCAAGCTCTTGGCATGACCCCGATACTCACCTCGTGGGTATCTGTTCAGTGGTAACACTCCGGAAGAGTATCAAGGACCACCAAGTTCACAATGTCCTTTCCTAGGGACAGTTTCTTTATTAAATAGCAGCAATGACAAGCTGAAATAAAGTCTTTTATCCAGTAGCTATGGACTTCTCTCTTCCTGAAAGAGTTACTGAAGGGCACATAGAGGGGTCGACAGAGCCACGTATGAGGGCGGGAGTGGGTGCTGAGCTCTGCATGTCTCACTTCCACGAGACGCCTGTTCCAAGACGTCTGATAGACCGCGGGGCTGGGCCGGGAGGGCAGGGCTGGGCGGGGCGGGGCTGGGTGGGGCGGGGCGGGACGGGGCGGGGCGGGGCTGGGCTTTGGGGGGGGCAGGGTGGGGTTGGGCCGGTTGGGGGAGGCGGGGCTGGGCTGGGCGGCGTGGGGCGGGGCAGGGCGGGGCCGGGCTGGGTGAGGCAGGGTGGGGCTGGGCGGGGCGGGGGAGCATGGTATCTTTTCTGAGAGGCCTCCTTGCTTTCTGTTTCCACTTTCCTTCAAACTACATTTCACTCCGTCGTTTATTGGCCATTTGGAGCCATAGCTTCAGGAGCACACACACCATAAAAATGATTTTCCCCCATCACGGCTCAGCTACACAAAGAAGCCAGCGTGTATCAGCTCCTCAGATTCAATTAAGCCACATGCTTCAGAGAACTAATCACTTGGTCTTGAGTTATAGAGCCCTATTTACAGGCACCCTGTTCTGAACACACAATCAACCGTGAGCCTGACTGTCCTCTGATTTCCAGGAGACGCGACAGGAGGAAAGGGCAGGGGTTTTCCTCCGTGTGCACCTCACTGCCCATCCCAGCTCCAAGGCAAGGTCACGGTGCGACCCTGAGCAAGTCCCCTCCCTCAGAGAGTCCCAGCCGCCTAGTCTATACGATGGGGCTAACAACTGCTTGTTAGAACGTTTTCCTAGGATGAGAAGCAGTGCGTGTTCAGTGCCTGGCACACACAGGGCGCTTCGCAAGGTCAGCACCTGTCGCAGTTTTCCTGCATGAGACTGTGGCTCACCCTTTGACGATGTCCAAGAAAATAGTTTTGTTTTTTTAACATTCTCTAATCCAACTGACAAAAAGAGTTGAGAGGATATGAGGAAGGAAGGAAGGAGAGAAAAATAAATGAAGGAAGGAAGAAAGGAAGGAAGGAAGGAAGGAAGGAAGGAAGGAAGGAAGGAAGGAAGGAAGGAAGGAAGGAAGAAAGAAAGAAAGAAAGAAAGAAAGAAAGAAAGAAAGAAAGAAAGAAAGAAAGAAAGAAAGAAAGAAGGAAGGAAAGAAAAGGAAGGAAAGAAAAAGTACTTAAGCAATAGCCTATTAGAATATTATGGAGATCTGGGGTCTGTTCCCAGTGGAAATTTAGACATAGCCCCTCAAGTTGCCAATTTCCCTTCCTGCAAAATGAGGGCATCATTTGTCCAGGGATGAGGTTTGGGAGGCAGCAGTGCCTGGATGTCTGCTTGGCTGCCCCTGCGGGCTCACTGGTCCACGCAGGATCCGTGACAGAATCCAGGCCGAAAGGACTAACGTCATTTGTTAGAATTGTGGGATAATGAACTTTTCCAATTTCTCTATTTTTTTTCCAAAATTCCCCTTCATAAAATTATATTACTTTTAGATACAACCATATGCTTATACTTTAAAGCATCAATAATTGGTAGAATTATATTTATGTTCTCGATTTAGAACAAAGTTGAGTAAATTGATTCAAAGACTTCCACTTCCCTGCCCCCAAACATGAGTCTATGGCTAGAGGTGACAGGACCTACCCTTATGAGTATCCTCTTTTTCCAAATCAAAACCCTATACTACCTTCTCCCATTTAGGCCTGGGAAGAATTGTTGAAACCATCAAGATCAGGGAAACTGCTTTAATTCCCAAACAGGTCAACCCCAGCTTTCCCCATAAGCATTCCAGGAGCCCACAGAGATAGCTGAGGGGCGGCAATGGGGACAGGCCAGATGTTTTCCAGCACAAAATGACCAGTCAAGGGCCTCAGGCACTAGGTAACTCAGCCAGTTTAACCACTGACCTACATTCTAAGCATGGATCATACTGCAGAAAGATTCACACAGGTACCTTTGGTTCTGATAATGCACCTGACATCAATCCTGCCCTTTTATAGGAGACACAGCCTTCTGGCTAGTTAGCATCTCCTTATCCTTTCTGTGTGTGGGGATCTTAACCCTACCATCATGATGGGTGGAACGGACTCCCATTTAGAAAGTGAAAAGGTATGTGAGCTGTACTGGGCCCTTTTACTGATCACACCCACCTATCCCAAACTGAATTTGGAGACTGTGTTGCAATGAAGTAGGCAGACTGAGAATTCATGCCTTCTTGGAGCAGCAGCACACCAGGTACTTAGAAGGGTGGGCAAAGCCAGGGGGCCCCCTGCTATGTCTGGTGACATCACAGGTGGGTCCTGGGCAGTGATTTTGGAGCTTTCTCCTAGGCTCCCCACATCCCTGCTTGCTCCCAAGCCTCTGTCTCCATCACCTCTGTGAGCTACGTGAACCAGAATCATTTCCTGGTACTTGCTCCTAATAACCCACCTAGTTCTCACGTCCAACTCCTAGTTTGACCAGCTTATTCCCAGATTCCTTCCAGTGGTTATCTTGACCTCACCTGTACTTCCATCCAACCCAGTATCAATTATGTTAGTCAACACATTTGATGACTTTTTACAGCTGACTGATTCCTTCTGTCCTTGGAGACCTGGCTTAGAACAATCAATCCATTCTTCCAACACAAATGAGTAATGGTAATAATAACTGCTAACATTTATAGCGAGTGTACCATTTGCAAGATACTTTCAGGCATTCTATCAAATAATGTTAAGGAAAAATAAATATGGGCAACTTCCTATTGTAATACCAGTTCTAGTGACTAGGAAATGAGCCCAAAGTGATTACATGAGTGTCCAGTGTGCACAGCCAGTGTGTGGCAGGCGTGAGGCGTGGGGGGTTGCATCCAAGTCGGTCGGGCTCTAGCTCCTGAATGCAAACCACTTCACTCCCACGTCTCTGGGAAATCCAACCAACTCTCTTCCAGTTCAGCCCAGGAAACTGGGTCAGGCTACACATCAATCACTATAGAAGCAGTTCGTCTAAATTTCAAAAGGCAAATAAGTCAAAGTACCTGAATCTGAGAGATTTGTTGACCCATAATTCTACAATGATTAAGATAGTTTCTTTTTTTCTTAGAGAGGGAGGAAAAGACTAGAATAATTCACATTCCTTTGTAGTTTAAAAATTTAAGAAATAAGGAATTCAGAGAAAAAAATCTCTTGCTGTAGATGTCAGGTCCTCTTTCAATATTTCCACTGGGCAATGTGACTTTGCCAAAACACACCAATTTCGATGAATTAAAAATTCAAAGAAATTTTAATCAGTACATTGTTTTGAGTGTCTATGAGCCAGACAGGTTAATATAAAAAACTATTTCTGATCTAAATTATATATATTATATAATTTATATATTATATAATTAATAAATTATATATATTATATAATTTATATAAAATTATATATATATATATATATATATATATATATATATATATATATAATTTTTTTTCCTTTTTCCAGTGGGACCCTGATAAAGAACATGGAACTTTCGGTGTGAAAATTATTTACTGGTAAGGAAGACATTGGTGGACTCCTAGTTCCTCCTTCATATTTATTTAATTTGTGAATATTCAGAGAATCATGTAGTTGGCAAGAAAAATCAATGTCAGAATCAGAAGTGGTATTTCTTGAGTCTCATTCATGGATGTTTTTCTCTATAAAAATAGTTTTTAAATTTTCTTTTTGGCATATCAATATTACTTTTAGGGTCTACCTATTTTTTGATAATGGTGTTTATTCAAAACATTGATGACATTTTACTCCAGGGCAGCCAAGCGCCAGAGACCACAGTCAAGTGCATGGTCTTTCCTGGCAGGAGGGAAATACACTAGGTCCAACTAGTAACAGACAGCACATGGGTTGGGAGATCTGTGTTTCTGTCATAAACCCATGCAAGGTGTTGGCTAAGTGACTTGATTATATTGTCTAAAATTTCCCAACCAGAAGCTGGGGATGGTATTCTTGTGTCACAGAACTCAAAAATATTTTTGAAATTAGGTGAACATATAATGTGTTGAAATACATTTTATAAAAGAGAAGATATATAAATGTCTAATATCCTCCCTTGTGTTCTATCAATTTTATTCCATAAGCTTCTTCCTTGAAAACATTTATTATGTCACTTATGGTTGCCTTGCTAGAAAATGATGACATATCAGCTACAGCAGGAGAATGAGTTTTATAATGTATTCTGCAAGGAGAACATTACCACCGACTTATGCTGTAACCATCCTTCACAGGGCAAACTAATCTATATTCCATTAGGAGCCCAGAGGAGCTAATGAAACATATCACTGACATCCAACCCTTATGCTCTCTGCTTGTTGCTTTTTTTTTTTTTTTTTTTAATCACTGTGCCCAGTTCTATTTTAACTTAGTCTCTTCTCTACTAACAGATTTCCTACCTTTTCCCTCTGCCCTTCCAGAGCAGAACCACAGGGGTTTCAAAGTGACTGCCATGATCTGTACAACCCCCAGGGAGCTCATGAGAGGCCCTGGGAAGTCCCTGCACACTCGTCTACTCCATAATTTACCACGCTTCACCGTGGGTAACATGAAGTAAAGAGATGTGGTCACTCTACCTAGTTAGGGTCAACATTACATCATAGCTAAACTTTGATCATTTCCCTAACTTTGAGGAGAACAAAAGGATTCAAAATAAGAAGGTGTTAATGTTGGTGGAAATCAGGCTCTTCCATGGGATCGCAAAAAAAAAAAAAAAAAGCATTTCCTGGACCCACACACCAGAGATCGTGGTGTAGCAAGATTATTTATTTGTGATACAAAATCAAAGGAGTTGCCCTCCTGGGTGCCCAATGTCCCATCTCCATCCATCCTGCCATAGAAAAAGTCCAACAGTGTGTTCAGCAAGGCTAAAACAAAGGCCAGTGTCCAGAATTTCTGTTTCATATTAAAGCTCAGTCCTTTGGAGTCCCTGCAGTCTGCTGCAGGCCTGGGTAGCTCCTAGACCTGCGTGGCCGTGTGCTCCTGGGCAAGAGAATGCATGAATGAATGGGTGAGTGAGGTGGGGGGTGGGTGGGGGTGGAGCTCCCTGTCTCCTGGGACTATAACCAGGAGCAACCAACCAGGTTCCCAAGTTTTCGAAGGCTTTTGATGGGTCCACTCTCTAGCCAACGATCCTTTTCCCAGGTGAGACTGGCGAGCCTCTATGGTCAAGCACCATCCCCTGTGACATTTTCACTTCTATTGCGCATGTGCTTACCTCCCCCTTCATTGTTCTATCCCTTTCCCCAGCCATGTGGGGGGAATGCAGTGTGTGTGAAGCTGTAATTTCCTTGTGAAGCAAACAGGCTTGTGCTTCCCAGCTGACCATGCTTAGCAATGTCTGACTCTTCTTGCCGTCTTCCTATTAATATCTAACTAACTAAGCTAACATTTTGCCCCTGAAGACCTTGAGCCTTGTAATCTTACAGGGTAAGCGGATGAAGTCTCATCTTCTGGAACTGCTTCTGTTAGCGTAGTTAGCTGGCCTTTGTTTTGGCCTTGCTGAAGACATAGTGGGACTTTTTCCATGGCAGGACATACAGAGATCAGACATTGGGAACCCAGGAGGGGAATTCCCTTGATTTTACATCACAAGTAAGTCTTCTTGCCACACCACAATCTCCTGTGTGTGAGTCTGGGAAATGCTTTTCTGATGATCTCCTGAAAAAACCTAATTTCCACCAACAACATTTAAGACCACTAGAAAGCAGCAACTTTCCCATGATGCAATTCTTTTTTAACCCTAGCAGGTCTAGTGTGGAACATTACAAAATTAACAACTGGGATCAAATAATCCAGATTGTGACATTTACAATGTAACAATTTCCCTAATTTCTTGGAACCTTGATTTTCTTATCATTTCTCTTAGGACTTCTCATACTATGCAAAATCCTAACGTAGACAGGAGGCACTCATGGCATGTGGGGTTTTTTTCCCCAAAAAATATTTTTGAAAAATTATGTCTTCTCAAATTTAATATACCTGCTTAAACTAATAAATATTTTTATAACAAGCACAAATTATACACACGTAAACACATATATTTACCACCCACAAAGTTATTGTTATGTAAAATATAAGAAAATGTCTTATGGTTTCTCTGGGTGGGGGTAGGATGTGGAAGGCAATGCAAATGAGAAGAAACAAGGATTTAAAAAAAAAGACTATTAGAGCTGTCTTATGTTCACAACAAAATTGAGAAGAAACAATGATTTTTACTTCTAATGTTTTCAAAGGGCAAATGTAAGCACAGGCTAATGTTTCATAGAATAAGATCTTCAGGCTAAAATATATCATCAGCAACTTCTCTCTGTCCCCAGTAGAATTAGTAGTGTTTGGATCATGAAGAAATAAATATTATGAGTCCCAACCGGCCAATTAATAGCATGCACAATACAACTACTGAACAAATATAGATCAAAGAAAGAGCATCTGGCTTTTTGGCAGTCTGTGGATGCATAGTAAATGCAGTGGGAAATTATTCAGGGAACTGCAAACAAACGAAGCTGCATTGCACTTTGTTAAGCAAGCCACATACAAGGTCATGTTATCATGCAGAAAATGTATTGGAATACAACCATCCTCTCCTCCTAATACAAACCCCAATTCTATTCTATTGCATAGTAGGGCACCTACTATGGGAAACTGCTATACTACATTGGTTGGGATTTGTGTCACTAGGATGATACACAGACTTTTGGGTCAGGCGGAGAGAGTTTACAATCTAGCTTCATCACTAGTTTTATTTTTGTTGTTGCTTTACCTTGGACAGTTTGATAGTTCTCTCAAAACAGACAGCTAGTAGGGTGATGTTTATAGACAGGCAGATAGATGGATGGACTCTCAATGAGATGTAATGGTAAAGAGATAACAATGATAAAAAAACTGTTGGTTGCATGATGATTGGCAATTTGCTAAATACATTTTAGATGACATTTTTCATTTTCATAGGCTATGGAGATTTCACTTTCTTTCTTTCTACATGATGAATGATTAAAGATGATCTAACCATTAAAAAGCTATAGTTAAATAGCTTTTAACCATAAATAGCTTTTAAATAGCTTTTAACCATTAGCAATAAAGTGAGGACTTTCACTGAAGAGGCGGCTGACACCTAGCATGACTTCATGTCCCTTGGCTATACTTGGTTCTGATCATAGTAGTAGGAAGCAATAACATTTTAGTAAGAATCAGAAATGAAGAAGCAATAAAGCTTTTAGCGACATTTGGGAGTATATGAGAAATTAGCTTCCATACAATTTACTGTGAAGAAACTGGAGGTGTATGACTGCATCCAGCTCTCTTAGAAGATAAAACCACCTCCCCAGGAGCGAGGTAGATGTCCAGCTCTTTCCGGAATTTTCTTTTGCGAAAATAGTACTTTTCATTTCACCCTGTAATTTAAAAAAAATAAATAAAATGAATGCAATTACAAAATAAGGTTTTCAATAGTCATTTTTGCTTTTTAAAATACAGTCTTTAGTTTACTCTTACAGACACACACATACTGTGAGATGTAATTGACATGTAATCAACGGCGCATGTTTAAATGTACAATTTTAAATTTTCTTACAATTTTGTACAAAAATATGTACTGTTTTAAAGTTTTGATGTGTCTACAACCGTGAAATAATCTCCACAAAGAAGACACTGAGCACATTCCTGACCCCCCAAAGCTTCCTGTCATCCTTCAGTCCATCCCATCATGAGCTTTATACCTCCATCTGCAAGCGACCACTGATTTACTTGGATTCGTCTGCAGTTTTTAGAATTTTATATAAATGACATCTCACAGTAGGTGTATTTTTAGGTCTGGTTTCTTTCTTTCAACATAATTATTTTGTGATTCAAATGTCACTGCACATGTCAACAGTTCATTCCTTTTTATTACTGAGTAGTTTTCTTTTGTATGAATAAAACCACAGTTTGCCTATTCATTCATCTGTAGATGGACATTTGAGTTCTTTCCAGGTTTGGGCTGTCATAGGGGACTGCTATGAACATTTGTATGAACAAATCCTTCCTTCCTTCCTTCCTTCCTTCCTTCCTTCCTTCCTTCCTTCCTTCCTTCCTTCCTTCCTTCCTTCCTTCCTTCCTTCATTTATTTTTGTGGGTAAAAAGAAGGAAATGAATGGCTGGATCATATAGAAGGTATATGTTTATTTTTTTAAGAAACTGAAGAACTTTTCCAATAAGTCATACTATTTTATTTTCCCACCAGCAGTGAATTCTTCCATATCCTTGCGAATGCTTGGTCTGGTGTCTTTTTAATTTTAGCCATTCTAATAGGTGTATGATGATGTCGTAATTCACATTTCCCTAATGACTTAAGGGGCTGAGTGTCTTTCCATATGCTTATTTGCTATCTTTGGTAAATGCTTGGTCAAATATTTTTATCATTTTTTTAAAATTGGGTTGTTTTCTTCCCTTATTATTGAGTTTTGAGGATTTTATATAAACTTAACACAATTTCTTTATCATACATATCTTCCAAATATTTTCACTAGTCTCTCTATTCAGTATCTTAACAGCATTTTGAAGAGTTAGAGGTTTTGATTTTGATAGAGTCCAATTATCATTTTTTCTTTTATGTTTAGTGCTCCTAGTACAGAATGGAAGAAATCTCTACCTAATTCAAAGTCACAATAATTTTCACCTGTTTTCTTCTGAAAGTTTTATCATGTTAGGTTCTACATCTATTTCGATGATTCACTTTGACCTGATTTTTGTATATTTCTGGGGCGAGGAGCATATGAATGTCCAATTATTTCACCACTATTTGTTGAAAGGACTATTTTTTCTCACTGAATTTCCTTTGTACCTTTGTCAGGTGTCACTCGTCCGTTATTGTGTCATCTATTTCTGGATTCTCCATTCTGTTCCCTTATCTATATCTGTTTTTAGGTTGGTACTAAACGGTGTAGATTATTATTACTTTCTAATAGATCTTGAAAGAGGTAGCACAAGTTGTCCAAATTTGTTCTTCTCTTTCAAATTTGTTTTATCTATTCTTGGTTCTTTACATTTGCAGATGAAATTTAGATTCAGATTGCCAATCTTTACAACATAGCGTGCTGGAATTTTGATTGGGTTTGTTTGGAATCTGTAGGTCAATGCTGAGAGAATTAGCATCTTAACACTATTGAGTCCTCTAGCCCATGAACGTGGTATATCTCTATGTTAAACTTTACCAACGTCTTAATGCTATTTAAAGCAACCACACCCACTTCAATCCAGTATTCAGTCTCAGGACTGCACGTTATGTTTGAGTGTGGGGTTTTTGTTTTTACTCTCTTTTACTCTGGAACTGTTTCTCAGCCTTTCATTGTTTTTTATAACATTGACTTTTTTAAAGATTGCACATCAATTGTTTTGCAGAATTTGGGTTTACATCTTCTTTCCTCATGATTAAAATCAGGTTATAGATTATTGGCAGAGATATAGTGAAACATGGCATTACATTTACTGACATGGCATATACATAATGCCCCATATCAGCTGGCTTATTTGCCCTACTGCACCTGACCCCTTGCTCAGTCTGCTCCACCTGCTCTAGCTCCTTCCTCCCACAGAGCTCTGGTATGGGGATCCCCTCCATCTGGCCACTCTTAGAGCCTGCTCCTTCAGATTGCTTGGATAGCCTCTCAGATCGGTATATCCTGACCAACATATCAAAGTGGGACCCACCTTCCCTATCCCCATGCCCAGCTAATCCTTTCTCTCATGTTACCCAATTCCTTCGTGGCATTTCTCATGTTTGAAATGATTATGTTTACGTGTGTTTACTTCTTCATTTCCTGTATCCCCACACAAGAAACAGTTTAAGGGCTGTTAAAACCCTTCTATTTTATTAACTTCTGAATTTCCAGTGTCTGAAATGGAGGAAAAAAAAGTTGTAACTTCCTTTTTCTCCTTCTCCTGCATGTCGTTGTCGTTTTAATTTCAGATATGAAGTGAGGATGAGCAATACATTACTGAGGCAAGATTTAGCTTTAGAGGCCTAAAGCTCAAAGCACCAAGCAAGACATCAAAGTTGTTGTCCAAAATTGTATTTCCATGCACTTTGGGCTCTTCCAAATGTTCCTGGTACAATAACGCACTTTTTGTTATTTTGTGCCATAGCAAATGGACACTTGGTCTTGGAAATGAGACCATAATTTCTTAGCCAGTGGCAACTCCAAACAAATAATTTTGAATAGCAAGTACTTTTTATAGCCCTATTACTTACTCAAGTAATTGGATTTGCCAAAAATTAATAATTAATTAATTTTAAAAAATAAAATATTTCCACAACGACAAATATAAACAATGATTTACTTTAAAGACCAGAACATTTTGTCCCTCTTTCAGGATAAAAATCAGGCCTGTTCATCACTTCATGGGCTCAAAACGTCCTTGATAATTTCTTTAGGGTTTTTGGTATCAAATATGGAATAGCAACCAGAGAACATCACAAAACTTCTGGAAATGTACACTTACTGTGATAGAGTTATTCTCAGCTGCTAGGACATATAAGGTTTAAAAATATATTGGAATAACATAACTATAGAAAAGTTCCAGCCCTGGCCAGCTACCTCAGTTGGTTGGGGGTTGGATCCCCAATCAGGGCACATACAAAGAATCAACCAATGAATGCATAAAGAAGTGGAACAACAAATCAATGTTTCTCTCTCTCTCCCCCACGCCTCTCAAATCAATGAATAAAAAAAAAAAGAAAAGAAAATTTCCAAACACTATGTTCAAATGTTCACGTAAATAAAGAAAGAAAACCTGGAGAGATATTCATTTAAAATATCCAAAAATATGCACTTTGATTAATAGTATTCCTTATTCTTTCATTTCCTATTGCCTTATTAATTTATTTCCTAAAATCACTGTATAAACTCATCCGTACTCTGAGGTATTGTGCACTCTCCGGGCATTTCTTGTTTGTAATTATTTATAAATTGCTACCTTTGAAAGAAAACAGAACTAAAACATTGCCTAAATTTTTTACATCTAGCACAGCAACTCTTTATTCACACATTGAAGTGAAAGTTGTTGTGAAACATCTCTTTAAGGTGATTAGATGATGCTACCTACTCTTAAATTTGTAAACATATTTCTATTATTTATTTATTTTTTTGGCTTCCATAGACAAAGGATAAAGACATCTTTTTAATTCTTTTTTTCATTATTCAACCAATCATTCGAGAATATTCATTGAGTATCTCCTATGTTATAGACCTAAGACATTAATTCTTTCCCTTTTAAACTCGGAATCCGGGGGAGTTCAGGCTTGCTCACAGCCTGGCAATGACTATAACAGAGCTGTACAAGGGGAGCTGACTGCGGCTGGGGAAGTAGGGAAGCCATCATAGAGACAGGACATTGGAGCTGAGCCGCAAAGAAGATGCCTGTGTTCATCAGGAGGGATGTGAGTTCTGGATGACAGGACACATGAAAACTGCAGTAACACTTTACTGCCAATCACATTGAAATCAGAGAACTAACAGACTGAAAGGCATAAGACAAGTCCGTTCATCTGCAAATAGTTATTGAATGCCCACTAATGGGAAACTCTGGGCTAAGTGCTGGATGTGGGGAGAATAAACAGTTCCTGTCCTCCAGTTTACATTTTAATTCAGAAAAGAAGACATAAGTACATTAAATCTAAGTACAATGAAATAAGGCACTAATAAACTCTGAGAGGTTTAAGAAAATGGGAACTTGATTCATTAGAGCAGTTGGTTCTCAATCTCTTCCTTACTCATTCCTACAGTAAAAGTGTTTGAGTGTGCATGCCTCCACATGTTATCTATTTAGAAACAATGCACGTATACTGTTGTCCAATCAATTAAAACTGGCAACATTTCAATGTTTTAGATAAAAGCAAATAGAAATAGAAATTCTAATATTTTTCCCACATTAAAATTTTTTTTTCTTTATTGATTTTTAGAGAGAAAGAAAGGGAGAGGTAGAGAGAGAGAGAAACATCAATGAGAGAGAACATTGATTGGCCGCCTCCTGCATGCCCCCCACTGGGGATCAGGCCCACAACCTGTGCATGTGCCCTGACTGGGAATTGAACCAATGACCTCTTGGTGCCTGGGTCAACGCTCAACCACTGAGCCACACCAGCCGGGCTTTTTACCCACATCTTAATGGATTACCTTGTGCAACTCTTGGGGTACACACACTTAGTTGGAAGACCATCGCTTTGAACATTTAGGAAGAATTTCACAGAGGGAATAATTTTCTCTTTCACAGCATGGCCTAGATTTGGCCAACAAATGAATGGCATTTTTAAGAAAGAGTGAAAATGGGAACAGGATGTGTTCTAGAAACTTCAGTAAGAAAACACTTAACTAGATCTTTGATTAAAGGAGCCATACATCAAGGTTCAGAGGTCTGTGTTATAGCAGGGTTTCTCAAGTGCAGTCTATGAACCTCCTGCATCCAAATGATTTGGGTCTGCTTGTGCTAAATACTGACCCCTGAGTCCCACTCCAGACTCACCAAATCAGAATATCTGGAAATGCGGATAGGAAATCTGTAAAAAGATGATTCTTTTCATCACTAAAGCTTAAAAACAAGTAATCTAAAACAATAGAGACTTCAAGTAGTCTAAACTAAATTTTAGTTATGAAATCTTATAGTCACAGAGATTACAAATACGTAAAAATCAATCTGTTAGAGAATCCGCAGGTCACAAACAATATGGAATATATAAAAAAGACTGCCTTCATTGTTTAGTTCTGCCAAGTAGAGGAAAATTTGCTATTCTGATTCCATTCAAAATTTTATTTTATTTTTAATTTTTTTTCTTTATTGATTTGTAGAGAGAGAGGAAGAGAGAGGGAGAGAGAGATAGAAACATCGATGAGAGAGAACATTGATTGGCCGCCTCCTGCATGCCCCCCACTGGGGATCGGGCCCATAACCTGGGCATGTGCCCTGACTGGGAATCGAACCAGTGACCTCTTGGTACATGGGTTGATGCTCAACCACTGAGCCACACTGGCCGGGCTCCATTCAAAATTTTAAAAATGCTTTCTCTGAGAGTGGTATGCCCATTTACAACTAAAGTTATACTACTTTTTCCTAATAGACTACATGCCATATTATTCAGAAAAGTGGTTTTGAGTCTTTGGGGCAACTCTTTGCACACAGATGAGTATAGAGAAATAGTGATGCCTGATGAACAGTTCTTGGGAATGATGGTTAGTAAGGCTTAATCTTTGGTTTATAGCTCTCATCATATTTTGGAAGTTCTGGTACAACTAGCTCATTCTTCTCTAAGGCTAATCATAGGTGAAATAACTAAATTAGAGCCAAAATTTCTGATTGGCTTGTTTCATCAGTACATTTAGTTACATGTTATACGTCCACTCAATAGTACAAACTGATCTTTTATCTTAAACTGGAAAGAAACCAACTATTGGTTTATGGTGCTATTCATGATGTAGTTCCAATTTGTGCCCAAATGTCCCCTGACTGAATTGGAACATAGAGCTTGTTTGTGTCCAAATGACCCCATATTTAGACACAGCTTTTGTTGGACTTAGAAAAACTGAGGGGAGTTTTTTTTTAAATCACATTTCTATTCCTTTCAGCTGGAAGTAATAATCTTCTAAATTCCCATAACATTTTATCTATACTTCACGTATGACACATGTTACTTTCTTACTTGTACCAATATACATATTTTCCTGCATGTACCCCAGTGATGACCCATGCTTTACAGAGCAGTGTTTGGGTTTACCCATCTTTGTTGATCCCACCACACATAATAAATGACTTAAAAATAAATCTCAAAAATATTTATTTAATATGAAATGAGCTCTTGGCACCTAATCAAAAGTCAGAAAAAAATAAATTTTATACCTGCAGACATAGTGCCAGGTTTTAGGTCTTTTTGGACCCTTCAAGTTCTTACCTTAAGCTTGTACCTGCATGAGTCAAGGCAAGGACTTGAGTCGAATATCTTCCCACTCTTGGTCACCCATCTATGCCTTAGTTAACAATAACAATAATTTGTATTCACTAATGTTCATTGGCAGAGTTGAAGAAACTGATATTGATAGAGTTTAAATAAGTTGCTCAGAGTCCCAGAGCAATAAGTGGGTAAAGCCAGTCTTCCAAACCAGGTCTTTTGACACCAGAACCCAAGAGCATGACCCCATTATTGAGTCGTCCATTTCTCCACTGTAGTCTTTATCTAGTTCCTACATTTATACAACAAAAGCAAAACATATTTACAATATTTAGCACCGAATCATTATGCTTGGTGAGAAAACATGTTATTTGTCCATGAACCTGAGCACAACACTGGTTCATTCATAGAGTGAAGAACATTCGCTATACTAGACGAACATGTAGTTACATCACGATGTTCTCCCCACAAGTCAGAGTAACCCAGCATTTCCTGGAAAGCTATATTTAAAGTTTCCAACATTCTCTGAAATAACTATAGGGACTATTTGTTGAGCATCAATCATTTATCAGGCATTATACTATCTACTTTCAGAGATAGTATAATTCCAAGGAGATCGTGGCTAAATTGCCCATTTTAAATAAGATTTAAAAAAAGGACTGGAGAAGGAACAATAGGATTTCTTGCCGCATAAGACACAGTTGGAAAGTAACTCTCAAATCTTTCACTTCCAAGTCCTTATTTCTTCCAATAAGTTACATTCCCTGTGTCTATGTTCTCTGTTACCTTCAACCCAAAGTTCTCCCTTTGACTAGAGGAAAAAGGTGCCATATTGAACATTTATTATACATGGTCTCATAAATCTCCTGTGCTCTATTCTTAACTCTCTAGGTTGAAGAAGCTCTGCAAGTAAATCTTTTATTTTGTACCTCTTTTCCAGTGACTAGGATTGATATTTTCTCAATTCACTGAGCATCCAGCATCTGATTAATTGAGTGATTTTGTTCTACTCCATTCTTTTCTTTCTAACACTTATTCCCATATATTTATAATTCGGTGTTCCCCTCATAAATGTGCACATCCTTCCCATGCTCTTGTCCTACTTCTAAAAACCTTTTTTACTGCTGAGTTTTTCCTTTTGGCATTTCTTTATTTCATACACATTGGCACTCTCCTTGGCATCCTTACCAATGAAAACATACAGAATAAGACAAAACGACAGCCTGTTTCCCGTCACCTGGTCTATAGAGAAGTCCACACAGTTGCTTAATCAAAGTCCATCCTCAGGCTGCAGCAACACTGGCCACAGAAAACATGAACAGTCCAAACCCTGCCAGCTTCCCATCTAGAATGAGTTGTTATTTTCCCCAAAGGATTAAAATTATGCTTAACAGGCTTCTCACAGGGAAGAATTATATTGAATTCTCTCTTCTCTGATTGTGACCAAAAAGAAATGGAAAGGAAAGGGAAAAAAAAAAAAAACCTTGCTATTTTAGTGCTGGTGGAGGCTATATTTAGGGAAGAAGCTTGTGTTCTGTTTGAAGCTAATTTTGGAGAAGATTACAGTGGAAAATAGGGATAACTAAGATGGAGGGCATTGAGCATAGAAAATTGAAAATGTTACTCTTACCTATAACCAGCCAAACTGGGACACACTGACACCTGTTATATAATTCTTCTCCGATGGCTTTTTGGAGAAGCTATCAATTCTATATCAAAGGCACAATTCATTCGCCAGTTTAAGTCTCCCCTTCCCCCAACTGAAAAACCAAAGCCTACTCTTTAAACACCATGCTTGCACTGGAGAAAATGAACCATTCTGAGATGATAAATGCATACAAATTTACCACCTGAAGAAACAGCCACGCTGCCATCAGACATTTTTTAAGGTAGGCAGGGCACCCATTGATCGCGAGTATTTACTCCTGACATAACCAGACCACCTGTAAATGTCTTGGTCTGGAATGGAAAATAAAAAAAATGTTTGCCACATCATTACACTCCTCCAAGATGAATGCTAACACTGTATGAACAGCTTTTTACTTCAGAAGAGATTTAACACCGAAGTAAATGCTTTTCGCCTGTGAGAGGTGAAGGAAAATGTTCTCTGTTAAGGATGTTAGTGATGGAGAACTATGGGCCATGTACATATAATATAGACAGTAGAAGCTGATGGATTACGTAGCAAATCTTTTTTCTCTATTAAAAAGAACATTTAAAAAATACAAATTAACATTTTTTACTGAAAAAAAAAACAGAAAATTTAGATAAGCAAGCAAACAAACAAACCACACACACCTATGATTCCAACATGTAAGATATTATGTAATAGATACTTTTGCTTTGGTACACATCCTTCCACAGATTTTTTTGGATGTATAAATCTATGTATTTTTCTAATACAAATATTAAACATATGATTTATAAACTGTTCATTTCATATCATACATATAAATACATATCATAAATAGGATTTTGTGTCAATAAATATGCCTGTTCTTTTAGTCATTATTTCAATGGATATATCAAATTTAATAAATATGTTGATCTATTTTTCTCTTATAGAGTACTGTGTTTCCACTTTTTAATTATTTGTATTAACAACACTGTGATGGACAAGTATATCATTTAATCTTTTTTAAGAAATATTTTCCTTAGTGGAAATGTTCATAGCAAATATTCAAAACATCGGAATTTGAGGGCTTCTCTTTATCAGGTGAAGTGGACAGTTCCACGAGCAGCATTTGCAAGCCCCTGACAACAGGGGGGTAAAGGGTGAGGGGCAGTGGGAGGGAGGAGTTGAAGAAGACTCCAGTTTCTAGTGGAAGCCACGAAGTTGAGGTTCGAAGCCATGAAGGAGAAGTGCTCCGCGGAGGGAGGTGCAGGTCAGGGGTGTGGAGGAGGGAGGGCCCCGCACCGAACTGGAAGTTCTGTATCCTGCTGGAATGGAGATGTCTGGTGGGCAGCTGCAAATAACAGATGTGAGCTCGGAAGAGAGGTCTGATCTGAACATAGCCATTAACATATTGGCAGGCATCAATATAGATGATAAATGAACACGTGTAGATACAACTTCGTAGGCAAAACGCCAAGGATCACATCTGAAGTACACCAACATTTCAGGGATGGGCAGAGGGTGCTGACACTGTAAAGGGCACCGTTAAGGAGTGAAAAAAAAAAAAACCTCAGCAAACAAGAGTGCCATCGAAGCCAAGGAGAGGGTCGCAGAGGGGTAGTTCACTGTGTCAGACTCTGCCTGAGTCCTCACCTGAGTGTATTAACCAGGGAAGGAAACAGAAACCACTGCAGGTATTTTAAGAAAAAAGGGACTGAATTCACTGACTCAGCTGCTCACAGAAATGTTGGAAGGGTTGAAGCAGTGGGTGGGAGGCTCGACTTTCTGGCCAACGCAGACCTAGTGACGTCTCCTCACTCTGGGACCCACGCAACTGATGGCAGGGTCTCTGGGTTGTCTTGGCAAGAAGGGAACAAGGACATAGCAGTTGCTAAAGCTCCTGTTCAGAAGTGCTATATGTCACTTCTACTTATGTTTTATGGACAAAAGAAGTCAAATGGTGACATCTACCTCCAGGCAGCAGAAGCATGCTGTCCTACCGGGCAGTCAGAGAGAGGAAGTTGTCCTAACGCTGAGCAGACCTGATGTCTCCGTCAGGCAAGTTAACTTCCTGTACCTCACTTGAGTCATCTGTAATAATTCCAGTGTATTTATTTCTTAGGGTTGTTAGATGATGGAATGAACTAATGTATACAAGAGCCTATAAGCAGTGATTGGTTTAATAGTAAACTCCAAATAACTTCTGGGCATTATTTTGTTTTTCTATTCCTTTTCCTTAACTCTTTTCTCCTCGGGGGCTCCCCACTTTCAGCCCCGGGCTTGCTCCATCCAGCCTGTGTGTTGTTCTGGTCTGCCGCTGCATTTACTCCCCCAATGAGAACATCCCCTCTCTCCATCCCACACCCTGCAAATCCACTGCCAGGGAAAGGGGACTGGAACATTCCTCTCCTTCCTTGTCAAAATAAATCAGATTTCTCTCCTAAAAGATGACAACCCGGGGAGCTTATAAAATGCTGCCTAGGAAACTCCCACCACCCTCCGCCTCCCCTAATGGCCTGTCTGCAACAAGCACTGGAAACTAATTGGGAGCAAATTGATTCCTTGGTTCTGGGAGCAGCTGCTATGGGGACTTTCACTTCTAATCCACCTCGAATGCCTTGGAACTGCACACTCAAAGGCAGCGTCTCAGAGAGGGAGGAACGGGGTGGACAGTCTTTCCCCTCACTGTGAACTCTTTCTCCAAAGCAGGGGATTGTAGGCCTATTTCTGTCCGCTCCCTGAGAGCAACAGGATCCATCACAGCGCAGCCTGGAAGGGGAAGTGTCCTGAGTACTAACAGGTGCCTGCTCCTCGCCAGGAGAAATGCAGGGGAATTCAGAGCCGCACAGGGCAAGGCCGGGAGCCATCCCCCTGAGCCTGAGACCCTCTTTGCTTCCCTCTCCCCACACCACCCCTTTCTCTGAATCTCCTGCTCCACAGACATCTAAGGCACACTGGGTGGTTCCCTGCTGCCTTACAGTCCTCCCCCGCCCCACTTTGGGATCAAGATATCCTCCTGGGAGTTCTTGGCATTGATGATGTGCATCAGGCAACCTTCCTGGTTCTGATCTTGCATTCTTAAAGAAGGAAAGATGGTGATATTTTTCTCTATACTGTCATCTCCATCAGGAATACATTGTCTGGGACACCTGAACTCCCCTACTGCTTTCCTGCAGAGTTTTTTGGAATGAATAAAGCTACTGGTCATAGGCTGTCACCTGTCGACCCTGCCCAGCCCCTCCCTGCAAGCCTGAGCCCTCCACAGCTTATATCATGCATGAGATCCGGTTCTAGCAGGCATTCTAATGGATCGAACGGCCTAAAGTCCACTGATTTACTATGTATTACGTACTATAGCCCAAGCGTGTCCTAGATGCTGAGAATATGGGACAGACATGATACCTGTGTTGCTTTGTTTTACTATCAAGAAACTAATTTTAATTTTTAATTTAAAAATAATTTAAATAAGTATAGCCATTAATATAACACTAAGTAGATATAAATATCACATACTCTGAGTTAAATATTAAAAGTATTTCTACAAAGTCCCAAGTAACACAAATAAGTATATTTATAAACTTACTATGTTTTTAACTTTTTATTTTGAACTAATTTTAAATTTACAGAAAAGTTGAAAAAAATCATACGAGAGTTTCTCAATATTCCTGATCCAGCTTCCACTCATGGTAACCTTTCATACGACCATAGCACAATTATCAAACCAGAAAATTCACGTTCGTACAATACTACCAGCTAAAGACCTTATTCAAATGTCACCAGTAAGAGCTTCATGAAGAAGGTTACACAAGAGGGGAGTCAATAGGCGAGAGCTGGAAATTGTCAAATGGATACACCCACTTCTTCCCCAAACTCATGACTCTAAAAGGTATCTATTTTCTCAACATCTTTAACTCCATCATTTCTGGATACAAGTGCAAAGGGGAACAGATTACAAGCATCATCTTTTCATTGGAGCAGCTGTTCCAAAAACCATCGAACAACATTTATTCTTTTGAAACCTCCAAGGTGAGCAGCATCTATGTTGGTAGGAGTAGTACACGGGGTCCCCATTTTCCCCGATAGTGAGAGGACTCCCGTGGGAGAGGAGCTCTGTGCCCAGTGACTGTGCCCGGTGACTGTGCCCCCCGCTTCCGCCTACAGCAAAACCAGGGAAATACCGGAAAAAAAAGCAGGCTCCAGCTACCAAACACCTTGTCTCCATCAACAGTTCTGGCTGGATCTGCTGCTTTCTGATTCTAATTAAGTCTTCACAAATTCTTTTGTTTGTCAGCAGAAGTGAGTGAAATAAAGGGAGGATTTTTACTTGGCAGCAGTGAAACTTTTTGCTGGCCAGAAAATATATGAATGAAGTAAACTTTTAAGAGTTTATAGTTTCTTTGTCAACATGAGCCTAATAAGTTAAAATTAGGAATAATTTTTGCCATGCTCACAAAATCTCATCAATCACCACTTTGCTTCATCTCCCACCCTCCTACTTTTTTTGTTTTGTTAATCCTCACCCGAGGATATTTTTCCCTTGATTTTTAGATAGAGTGGAAGGGAAGGAGGGGGGGGGGGAACATGGATAGGTCACGTCCTATGTGACCGGGGCTGGAGATCTAACCTGCAACCCAAGTATGTGCCCTTGAGCAGAATTGAACCCATAATTGAATCCAGAATCAAACCCAGGACCCTTCGGTCTAAGGGCCTACGCTCTGACCGCTGAGCCAAACTGGCTGGGGCTCACCTTCCTGCCTTGCATCAGGGAGCTCAGGGGCTCAGTTAAGGCCAGCCACACTATCAGGAAAGAAATAGAGCTCTTGCTAAAGGAGGTTTAAAGTGTTCACTTCAGGTTTACTCTCAACATGTGCAAAAGGGAGAGGGATGTTTCTGAAGAGAGACAGATAAAGAAGAACAAAGAAAACCTTTGGAAACTTCCAAGTTGGTATTTGTTGGCATCACAGCTAAGTGTTAGCACAAAAGCCCCAAAGACATGGAAATTGGAGAAATGAATTAAATATTATCCTCACATCTACATCCTTCAGTTTGAATGGCATACAGCACTGCTCAGGCAGAGAAGTAGGTGTTCTCTGAGGGTAATTATCAAAAACCTTTCAAAGCTTTAAAATTTGCATTCTAGTTAAGTCACAAAACTATTTTCTCTTTCTCCCAGATATCTCCTTAGGCTATAATATAATTAACCTGTTTGACTATTGTATAAATATACTATAGACTAAAGTCTTGACTTCTTGTTTTTTGTTTTTTTTTTTAAAAAAAAAGGACAGAAAATGATAGGGCTTTTGCATCTGGAACCCTTTGGGTATTAAGCACTACAGCTATGAAGTCATGAGACTCAGAACATCTAAGAAATTGTTAGCCTTGGGCCAGGGGCCATAGACGGAGATGTCCACAGATCCTAGGTGAGTGCTGCAGGGTCAGGGTAAACCATCGGGGTGTGGTGAGGACCAGGGCAAAGTGTAGAGCTTAATTTCTTTCTCAAGGACATGAGTTTTCAAAGTTGTCAGTTAAGTAAATAGTATTTTAGAAGGTACATTGAAAACCAAGAAACATTTATGTGCAAAGTCTCTGGCTTTCACTTTGCAAACTCTTCGTCTAGATAAAAGAATGGTAAAATTTGTGATCATTTTCAGATTTCCTACCAGAAAGGCCATTCTCCTGGAAGACTGGGTGAGATATGTTGATGCCAGCCTGGCTTTTGTACCACATCTGCTTGTCTTTACAGCTCATGTGTATCCTCATGCTGACACATCAACCAAAAGAAGAGATTTTCTATACTCCTCTGGCTAGAATAAAATCTTATCAACCCCCCGCCCAAGAAATTCAGAATTGTTTTCTATACTAAAGAGAAGGAACTGTATCCTGATAACACTGCAGTTGCCCCATAGGAAACCAGAATCCAGAGTTTAGACTTCCCATTTGAGCTCTACAGACAATGCTGCATGAAGCGATGACTTCCCTGTGGTGTACACATGTTAAACGATGGCACAGCATGGAAGAATTCACGACGTGTGGCTGGTGGGAAGAATGTTGACTATGAAGAGAACATCTGTGAGTTCAAATCCTGACTCTGCTTATATCTGATGAGCATGTGACTTAGTCTATCTAAAGTTCCTTGGGTTTGGGAACTTTCTTAATCCTCAACCATACTAAATGGGGAGCCTGGGCTGTTTAAATGTCTTACAGGTGGATTGGTCCTTGTCTGGGGAGAGTCTTCAGAAGAGAAGAACCTTGATAGAGCATTTGGAATATGAGCTGGTAAAGGCCTGGAAATGAGGTGGGGCTGTACCGGCCCCCTCGCAGGAATGCCACCGAAACATCATTTCCCCAGTCCAGTTAACAGTGTTTTGATATTTCCTTTTCTTATAAATGCATTTGCACAAAATCTTATTTAAAGAGCTGGAATTGCTATCTAAGATCTACAGAATTTGGCCACAGTGGGTGTTGGGGTCGGAGACAGGCAAGTATAAAGGAGAAAGCCCTGGTTTGTTGCTCGGCCAGTACATGACAGACTCAATGCCTGAGACTGGGAGCAGAGGAGGAGGGGCCGGTCCCCTCGCTGGTCCCCTATCACGAACACAAATACACTCTTTACATGACAGACCTAAATGAGGACTCTTAGCTCACCTTTTTATCCTCAGCACTTAGGCACAGATCTTATTTCAAAATCTGTGAATTGATTTAAAACCTCATTTCCACATGAAGGCAGGGAATAAACATTTTTTATTCAAGAAGTCCATTCAATTGAAAATTTATTTTTCTGTAGGATGCAAATATAGGATATCTAAAGAAACAAAAACTCACAAGAACTAAATTAACACTGTGGTGGATTTATACTGGGGTCTAGAAGTCTCAACAAAGTCCTTTAATTTTGTGTTGTTGCAGGATTCAGTCCTGGATATTCTTCTCTTCATTATATATACTCATATCCATCCAATCCAATCCCGTGGCTTTAAATACTATCTATAATTTGACAACCTCTAAATTTATATCTCTAACTCCAATCTGTCTGCTGAACTCCAGATATATATACTCAACTCCCTACTCAATATCCCCACATGACATCTACTACATATCTCAAGCTTAGCATGTACAAAACTGAGTTATTCATCTTGCACCATGATCCCAACCTTCGTGAAGTCTGCTCCATCTTTAACAATTCATTAACTCAGAACAAAACTTGTTTCTGACACCCCACATTCAGTCCTTCCCAGAACCCATCAACCTCACCTTCAGGGAATATCCAGACTCTGACCACTTCTCACAATCTCCAATGATGTCACCCTGGTGACATCATATGAGCTGCCATCATATCTCACCTGGATTCCTAAAATAGCTTTCTAACACGTCTCCTTGCTTTCATCCTGCACCTTATAGTCTATGCTCAGCAGAGCCGTTCCTTTTCTTCTTTATTGATTTTTTAGAGAGAGAGGTAGGAAGAGAGAGAGAGAGAGAGAAACATCAATGAGAGAGAACATCGAATGGCCGCCTCCTGCATGCCCCCCACTGGGGATCTGGCCCACAACCTGGGCATGTGCCCTGACCGGGAATTGAACCAGCGACCTCTTTGTGCATGGGTTGACGCTCAACCACTGAACCACACCGGCCGGGCAGAGCTGTTCCTTTTAAAATAGAAGTCGTATTAGTCATGTCACTCCTCTCCTCAAAGCCCATCAGTGGTTTCCAAACTCACTCAAAATAAAAACTTGGGGGCCCTATATGCTCAACTTTAAGTCTTTTCTCAAACCTTATTTACTTGGTGGGTCCTTCCATGACAGTGCTATTTAAAATTGCCATTTATCTTTCTCTGGTTTTTCCAATCATAGGCTACCTCCCCACCCCCAACCAGGTTCTTTTTCCATAGCACTCATCATCTTTTAACAAACAATATATTTTACATATACATTATTTTTATTGGGTATTATCTTTCTTTTCCCACTAAAATATAAACTCCGTAAGGGCAGGGATCTTTGTGTTTTGTTCTTTGCTGTATTATAAGAGCCTCAAACAGTCCTGACACATGATAGGTGCTCAAAACTGTTTGTTGAATGAATGAATGCCTTCTTGCTGCTAATGGGGCCATGCAGTAGGGGTATACTATATGACTGCTCACAAGTATTTGTCATCCCTAACTATACAGGATTTCAGTCATACTCATGAGATTTGTTTAGCCAATGAAATGTGAGCAGAAGAAATATGTGTGATATTTGGTCCAAAACTTTAAGTACCAGCATGTGGTTTGGCACCCTCTTTTTTTCCCACCTCTGCATGGTGGACACATGTGGTCCCAGGTTCCTGAGAGTCTGACGAAGAGAATCCTCTTGCCAGATCATGACGGACATGCAGTTTACTGACAATGAACTTTGGTATTATGCCTATTCTGATTGATATAGAATCAAGGTCTAGATCTTCATACCCAAGTTCAATATTATTGGATGGTTGGAATGCATGGTAGTTTATTAACATTCCTGCATATCAGTGAGTCACCCAGGCCTTTAGAATCAAGGGTGCTTGGAATGTGGGTGAGAAAAGGTGTTCCATGTTTTCACTGTCTCTTGAAACATCAGGGTACAGGGAGACGTCATGATGCTAGAGGAACTGCAGGGAGAGTTGAGGCAACGAGCACACAGAGCCAGGAAGAGGTGAATCAGATGTGGCAGTTAGGCAACCACAGTGTGAATGGAACTTGCATGAGCTGGGATCAAGGTGTCCTCAAGTCAGTTCAGGTGTCTTCACAATGACCCTTTTAGTCAGTTTGCAGAGTACTATTCACCTGTCAGTGTTTCACACCATACATGTATAAGGGGGACACTGAATCTCCAAAAAAAACATACAACTGGCCAGTCACTCATTGCTCTGCAGGCAGTGGAGATGTTCACAAAAACTATGAAGAGTTCAACTCAACAGACGTAGAAGCAGGGAGACTATTTGGGCCCTGGATGGCTGGGACCCCAGACCAGTTGCCTCTGGCTAAAAGCATCTCACCAGGCAGCTCTGATTGTTCAGTGTGGCTGAGAATCAAGGTTCCCAGAGCAGCACCCAGGTAAGGCACTGCCCCGAACAGTCTCCTCACATTGATGCAACATCTGTGAGATGTTATTGGATGATTGTGAATACCACTGAGATACCAACACCTTGGAGCACATGTTTCTGCCTCAAGGTTGTCACAGGAAAGTTTACATGACAATTCCCTCGCCTGTAACGTGTACAGACGTGAGAAAAAGACACACTTGCATTTTAAGGAAAATATACTGTGGTTCCTAGAAACTGTAAGCACTTCGAGGTAAGTGGTGTCCCTAAATCAAGGTCGAATTGGGGTTGGAGTCTTACGACACGGCATTTCTCACCCAATCTTGATTACAACATAAGGTGACATCCCTGAATGGCTCCCTCAGCATCCCCGTGGATCCCTTCTATCTGCCTCAGTTTTGGCATCCGAAACCAAGCACACTGTCTGGGGTCTGGGGAAGGGCTGTGACGTCTTGCTAGAGCCAGGGCTCACTGAGGCCTAAAAGATGGTCATACACGTTTGGGCTTCAACCCAAGTGAGAACACCAGGGTTCAGTACGTACATACTACTAAAAAACACAACACAACACCAGAAAACTTTCACAGTGTGAATACATCTGCCTGCAATTGAGACAATGTGAAGCAGTCACTTCTAAGTTACCTTTGAATTCAGCCAACTACCTGGAGGGGTGTGTGTGTGTGTGTGTGGGGGGGGTGTCTCTCTTCATTCCTTTCCTTGTATTCATAGTGAGTCCGTAGAGTGTTTTCTCATACACAGACAGTAGCTAGTGCTGAATATTTTTATGCTTCAAGGAATACTATTCAACTCCATATTTTTGTTTGAAAAGATCATATTTATTCAAGATGTTTTGTTGAAATCTTTTCTATGATTTATGGGGTCTGTACATATTCCCTCAGAGCATATTTAGAGTGAGTCTGTCTCTCCAGTTTCCTTTAGAAATCATCTCTATGGTGGACTGTAGAGGACGCTGTGGTAACTGTCACCCATTACACTCGTCCTGTTGAGGGTCATCTGTGAGGCAGCATGCTGAGAGAACAGTCCTGCACATGGGCACATGCACACCCACACATACACATCACATGTGCACATGCAACACACCCACATCCACGCATGCATAACCTACGCACACATGCACAGACATACCCATGCACACGTACATGCAATGCACACACACAGGGTATTTTAAGGATAAGGCAGCCTTTTAGTATGTCATCCCAATTCTGAATTCAAAGCATATGGTTAAGTTCTGATTTTTTTTAAAAAATAGCCAATTTGTATGCTTGCTGCACACAAAACTGATTTGACTTAACTTGACTTTTTCCAGCTAAAAATTTTTCTCAGTGGCTGCCATCAATGGAAAACAGATTAAGAGACAAATTTCAAATGAACGCTTGAAGCCATTTCTCGAGAGTAGGAAAACAGAAGGCGGACGCTTTGCGGGGCTGGTTTTCGCAGGGCTTGCTGTCATCGTTGCTGGCCTGTCCCCCTGCCTTCACAGCTGACGGCGTGCTGCGCTGTGAGAACGAGCCCACCCATGAACATCTCAGGGTCACATTGTTTACTGGAACACAATCGTATTTTCTGCACGTCAATTACCTATGTGCCTTTAGATTAAATGCACCTTGCCCTCCCACCCCCCAATTCCACATCATTATTGAATTGCCATTTCATACACTTAACCTGAAATTTCCATCCAGTCAGTATCACTCATGTTACCCACAGCTTCAGAAGACTAAAATCATTTCTACTGCAACTTTTTTTTTTCTTTTCAATACTAGGCCAAGGATAAATGTGGTTACATTGATTTTTCACAAATGAACCTCAAACCCTTGATTTAAAATGAGAAAAACACTGTTCACAATCAGTTTCAATCTGAGCTACATTTAATTGGTTTTAAAGAAACGTTGCCAACTCATTTGCAAAAAAACTTTTGAGCTCTCTTTTTGTTTCCAGTACCCTAAAGAAGTTCACTGACCATGAACTAACCTCCCCTTCTTCACTGATTTCATCTACTTCACCCTCATGGTCGTTTCTCTATAAAAGTAAAAACCACTGACCTGTTTTTCCCCCTCTCAGTGCCCCACAAGCCTTGGCCCAGGGCCCTTAACGTATAAGCCATGATTGAAATGGTCACCACGGCCCAGATTCTAGATTTGGACAGTGAAGTTCAGTCTTCAGACTCTGAGGGTGTTATTAACAGAAGCTTCTGCTCCCAAGAGGCTTTAATTTAGAGAATAAGTATCAAATATGTGTCCATCAGCTATAACCAGCATTGGTCCACAAAAAGATGACTTTTCCTTAACCTCACTCACAGTCATCATCTGCACGGGACACTTTTGTTTGCCTCTCAGAACCACTCTCCCATCTGCTCTTGGTGCCCTGGGAAACTGACCCCATGTCTGCATCAGAGGCTCTCTGTCACCTGGCTTCTGATTGGTTCAGCCAGGAGAGGCACCTGCGGGAGAGCTGAGTGAGAAAGGAAAGCAAGATCAGGGTGAGCGGCTGTGTTTCCTTGGCCCCAGCACTGCTGAGCCATCACTAGGACTGCTTAAGGGTTTTTGTCTTTCCTGTTTGTATACTGAAGACTGCAGATCTCTTTTACAACTAAGTAACTATTGTACCTTCTTTAGGTTCTGTTAACTTGCCCCTCTCTTTGTCCCTCAGATCTAGGGGTGGTGATACCATGCCAGGGTGCTTCTTAACTTTTTCCTCCTTTAATTCTACCAATTCCTTTATAAAATGAACTTGAACAGCCTCTTTGAGTGAACTCTGTTTTTGACTAGGACAAGTATTGATACGTTACCCTAACCAAAAGCCCATTCCTTTACGTACACCTTCTCAGACTATGGAATGAAAGATATATGTCACTCACTGAAGACTAAGTTCATTAATCACTTACAAATACAGAGCCTGATAGGAATCCACGCATGCGTAAGGTAACAAAGAGATGAGGCCAACTCTATGTTATTTCATGTAATCTACCTGAAGACTCCCCAAGTTAGCTGCTGAACTCCCTTTAATGCTATTTCCAAATTTTCTCTTAGTCCTAGGCACTGAGAATAAAGCTTTTTTATTTTTCTGCCTGTGTTCGCCTTCCTTCTCAGATGATTGAAAGTCAATTATTATTATTTTTTCTTTATTAATTTTTAGAGAGAGAGGAAGGGAGAGGGAGAGAGAGATAGAAACATTGATGAGAGAGAACATCGATTGGCCTCTTCCTGCATGCCCCCCACTGGGGATTTAGCCCTCAGTCTGGGCATGTGCCCTGACCAGGAATCAAACCGGTAACCTCTTGGTGCATGGGTTGATGCTCAGCCACTGAGCCACACCAGCCGGGCAAGGTTAACTATTAATTTAATAGATACACATCACTGAATTTGAAGTTACAAATTTGAATGAGTATAGCTGATCTGATATACATGAAGGGAATATTAACACCTCAAGTTTCTGCTTTGAAAGGGGACAAAATGATGGCAGACAAGTTTAGAAGCAGACTGCTCAATGTGATCTACAGATGGAAGCAAGGGACTCAAAACTGATACTGATGTTTCAGAACTAGATCATCTGGGTTTTGGTCTCACTCTCAACAGCTATGCTATTTTGAGCAAATTAGTTCTAGAGAGAGGAGATTAGAAGGTAGCTTTAGTGAGGCAGTGCTGCTCTGGTATTGAGCTAGGAACTGGCCTCTGTCATTCAAACATTAGGATCTTAATCCTTGGGTTCCCTACACTACATCACAGCTACTAAAATATTGGCTTTGATTCTTGTAATTTAATAATATTTTTTTGTTTATTTTTCTAGTTTTAAAATTATTTCTTGAATGGACAGAAGTCACTTCCAAATTACAAGTCTTAAACCCCTCTAAGCATAAAGTCAAACATAAGTTCATAAACTCAGCGTTTCTTATTTTAAACATATATCAACCTCAATCTCCTCATACTGATGTTTGATCTCACATCTCCTCTTCACCAGATCAAGTGTCCTTCTGTCTTCAGATTTCTGTCCTTCTGTCCTTGCACAAGTACATTGATGGGGACTTTTGAAGGCTAAATCTAAACCCGCCTTGCTACTCATTTCCCTCACCATTTTGAAAATACGGAACTCCGGACTACTTACCCTTGTTTTTTCTAGGTTTTCACATTCCACTCTGGAAACATTCTGGAACCTCACTATTCTTGGCATATGTCAGGCCATTGGCTTTCTTCATGACCAACAGTTGACTCTAACTGGGGACCCCTAGGAGGGACTCTGGCAGACTCTCACTGCTTATTGGTTCTCTCCATGATATTGCTCACATGTCCCATGATGCACGTCCTAAAATCAAGAATGGTCATTCTAGGGTCATGCACTTGCCTTCCTGAGCACTTCCACTTTGTTTCCTGACGTTGCTGCTAATTTAGCGTAACCAAGACCAATCCAGTATTCACAATATAATTTCTCTCCCCAATTTCCTTAATATTCATTGTCCTGATCATCCAAGATGTGTTACCTTTCTCATATTCCTATCTTTCATCCATATATTGATTCAATTACTGGTCTTTACATTCTTACAATCAATGAAAAGTTCTTCAAAATGTCTATCATATTATTGCTGACAAGAGCTATGATGTAAGAAAACTACCATTTTTACGAGGTAATGAGAAAGAATACCATTCTGAAAACTGTTTTTTAAGAACAGAATTCTGGGGGGAGGGGAAAATGGTGGCAGAGTGAATGGAAGCTACACAGGCGATCTCCTAGGACCAAACGGGAATTACAACTAAAATAAAGACAAATTGTCAGAAAAAAGCAACAGAAAAGCAGCGGGAGAGGACCATACAACCAGGGACACTGAAAGAGCCTGGTAGGATCTGTGGAGGCACGAGATGGTGGCGGGCTGGGAGCCCACGGACAGCAGCGGACTTAGCTGTGAGCAGCACCCTCGGGGTTAAGATCCCAAGCAGCTCCACAGTGCAGAGGGCCAGGACAGAGCACTAAATAGCTACAGCCATTCACCTTGGGCTCTGGCAGAGGGAGGGCAGACTGGACTGGAACTCTGTGGGGACACCCGGGATTTGGAGGGCACTCAGAGTTTGTGCTGAGTTGCAGCCACAAAGGACGGTGGCCAGCTTGCTCCTTCCCAGAGCTGTGGCAGCCCCTCCCTCGGAGATTTAACCCAACCCAGGTGAGCAAAGAAATGCAAATTGAGGCTCATTAACAACCAGCATTGGCCCCACCCTCGAGAAATCCTCTTACACTAAACACCTGAAGGAGTTTCTCATTCAACTGAGAACCCAAGGCTTTTCAAATAACTGAGGCTAATAGCCTCCAGGCAAAAAGCTAGAGGATAACTGAACCTTTCCTGAGCTTGCAAATCTACCCAGGAAAGTAAGACTTGACAGTGGTGTTTAAGGAGGGCCCTCCATGCTCATCCAAACCCAGTAGAGGGAGCCACAAATAGCAGAACACCAACACCCACAGGGAAAATTTGTTAGGCTCCAAAACCCACTGAGATAGTCAAAATGGTGAAACAAAGAAACAAATCCCAAATGAAAGAACAAGAGAACTCTACCGAAGATGAGATAAATGAAATGCAGTTAAGCAAATTATCAGAGATAGAGTTCAGAGCCATGATCTTGAGGAAGCTAAACAGCCTGAGTAAGGACATCAACACCATGAGTAAAGATATAGAAACACTGAAAATCAACCAAGTGGAAATGAAGAATGACATAGCAGAAATAAAGAACACATTGGAAGGACTGACCAGCAGAGCAGAGGAAGCGGAGGACCGGATCAGTGAATTAGAAGACAGAGTACAAAAAATCAATCAATCAGAAAACCAAAAGGAAAAAACAATGAAAAAACAGGAAGATAGCTTAAGAGAACTGTGGGACAACTGGAAACGTAATAACATTCGCATCATAGGAATCCCCAAAGAAGAAGAAAATGAGCAAGGGTTAAAGAATATATTTGAAGAAATAGTGACAGAAAACTTTCCTAACTTGGTGAAGGAAGAAGGCATTCAAGTTCAAGAAGCACAGAGAGCCTCAAGTAAGAAGAACTCAAACATGCCGACACCAAGATACATAATAATTAAAATGCCAAAAATTAAAGACAAAGAGAGAATCCTAAAGGCAGCAAGAGATAAGCAACAGGTTACCTATGAAGGAACCCCCATAAAGCTATCACCTGACTTCTCAACAGAAACACTACAGGCCAGAAGGGAATGGCATGAAGTAATCAAGGTCATGAAAAACAAGGATCTGAATCCAAGACTACTCTATCCAGCAAGGCTATCACTCAAAATAGAAGGTCAAATAAAGAGCTTCTCAGACAAAAAAAAAAGGCTAAGGGAATATATTAGCACCAAACCAGCACTGCAAGAAATATTAAAAGGACTGCTGTAATTACTAGAAGAAATAGGAAGAAAAATATAACCACACTAAACAAAAATGGAAATAAATAAGTACATATCAATAATCACCTTAAATGTAAATGGATTGAATGCTCCGATAAAAAATAAAAAAAAAAACACAGAGTAGCTGACTGGATAAGAAAGCATAACTCGCATATATGTTGTTTACAAGAGACCCACCTCACAACAAAAGACTCACATAGGTTGAAAGTAAAGGGATGGAAAAAAATCTTCCAAGCAAACGGAAAGGAAAAAAAGCTAGGGTAGCAATACTCATATCTGATAAATTAGATTTCAAAATGAAGGCCATAACTAGAGACAAAGAAGAAAACTACATAATATTGAAAGGATCTATCCAACAGGAAGATATAACCTTGGTAAACATATATGCACCCAATATAGGAGCACCAAAATGTATTAAAAATCTTCTGGAGGACTTCAAAGGAGAAATTGACAGCAATACAATCATAGCAGGGGACTTCAACACCCCGCTAACATCACTGGATAGATCCTCTAGACAAAAAATTAACATGGAAACAGAGATTCTAAATGAAGCACTAGATCAAATGGATTTAATAGATATATACAGAGAATTACACCCCAAAACTGCAGAATTCACATTCTTCTCAAGTGCACATGGAACATTCTCAAAGATAGACCACATGTTAGGGCACAAACTAAGTCTGTACAAGTTCAAGAAGATTGAAATCATATCAAGCATCTTCTCAGATCACAATGGCATGAAACTAGAAATCAATTGCAACAAGAACATGCAAAGACATTTGAAGACATGAAGGCTAAATAGCATGTTATTAAACAATGAATGGGTTACCATGGAGATCAAGGAAGAAATTAAAAACTTCCTGGAAACCAATGAAAATGAACACACAACAACACAAAATCTATGGGATGCAGCGAAAGCAGTTCTGAGAGGGAAGTTCATAGCACTACAGGCCCACCTCAAGAAACAAGAAAAATTTCTAATTGACTACCTAACCTCACAACTTAAAGAACTAGAAAGCAAACAAACAAACAAACAAAAAAAACCCCAGAGCAAGTAGAAGGAAGGAAATAGTAAAGATCAGAGCAGAAATAAATGACATGGAGACCAAAAGAAAACAATTCAAAGAATCAATGAAACAAAGAGCTGTTTTTTTTTTAAAAGATAAACAAGATTGATGGACCCTTAGCTAGACTCACCAAGAAACAAAGAGAGAGAACCCAAATACACAAAATCAGAAATGAAAGAGTAGAAGTAATAACTGACACCACAGAAATACAAAGGATCGTTAACAAATACTATGAACAATTATATGCCAACAAATTGGACAACCTAAGTGAAATGGACAAATTTCTAGAAACACATAATCTCCCAAAACTGAACCAGGAAGAGATAGAAAACTTAAACAGGCCAATAACAACCAAGGAAATTGAAGAGGTAATCAAGACTCCCCCAGCAAACAAAAGCCCAGGCCCAGACGGCTTCATGGGGGAGTTTTACCGAACATTCAAAGAAGAACTAACACCCATTCTCTTCAAACTATTCCAAAAAATACAAGAAGAAAGAAGACTTCCAAACTCATTTTATGAGGCCAGCATAATTCTGATTCCAAAACCAGAAAAAGACACTGCAAAGAAAGAAAACTACAGGCCAATATCCCTGATGAACATAGATGTCAAAATCCTTAACAAAATACTAGCAAATCGGATCCAGCAATACATCAAAAAAATTATTCATTATGACCAAGTGGGATTCATCCCAGGGATACGAGGCTGGTTCAATATTTGCTAATCAATAAATGTGATACACCACATAAACAAAATGAAAGATAAAAACCACATGATCATATCAATAGACGCTGAAAAAGCATTTGACAAAATCCCGCACCCATTTCTGATAAAAACGCTCAGCAATTTGGGACTATAGGGATCATATCTCAACATAATAAAGGCCATATATGAAAAACCTACAGCCAACATCATACTCAATGGACAAAAACTAAAAGCATTTCCCTTAAGAACAGAAACAAGACAATGATGCCCACTTTCACCACTCTTATTTAACATAGTACTGGAAGTCTTAGCCATAGCAATCAGACATGAAGAACAAATAAAAGGGATCCAAATTAGAAAGGAGAAAGTGAAACTGTCATTATTTGCAGATGACATAATATTATACATAGAAAACCCTAAAGACTCCATCAAAAATCTACTAGACTTAAAAAATGAATTTGGCAAAGTAGCAGGGTACAAAATTAATGTCAAGAAATCGATGACATTCTTATACACCAATGATGAAATCACAGAAAAAAAACTAAAAAAACAATCCCATTTACCATCACGGCAAAAAAATTAAGATACCTAGGAATAAACTTAACCAAAGAAGTAAGGGACCTATTTGCAGAAATCTACAGGACCTTGAAAAAACAAATAGAGGAAGATATAAAAAAGTGGATGCATATACCTTGTTCATGGATTGGAAGAATTAACATCATTATAATGTCCATATTACCCAAAGCAATCTATAAATTCAATGCAATCCCTATCAAAATACCAACAACATAGTTCACAGAACTAGAACAAATGCTTCAGAAGTTCATATAGAACCAAAAAAGACCCCAAATAGCCACAGTAATCTTGAAAAAGAAGGACAAAGTAGGTGGGATCACAATACCGGATATCAGGTTATACTACAAAGCTACTGTAATCAAAACAGCCTGGTACTGGAACAAGAACAGGCACATAGATCAATGAAATAGAACAGAGAACCCAGAAATTGACCCAAAACATTATGCTCAATTAATATTCGACAAAGGTGGCAAGAGAATACAATCATACGCAGCAGAATTTTCACTGATACATTACCTAAGGCAACAGTAACAAAGGGACTACATCAAACTCAAAAGCTTCTGCACAGCAAAAGAAACAACCATCAAAACGGAAAGGCAACCCACTGTTTGGGAGAGCATAATTGCCAATGATACATCAGATAAGGGATTAATTTCCAAAAAATACAGAGTGCTCATACAACTCAACAAAAGGAAGACAAAGAATCCAATTAAAAAATGGGCAGAGGAACTAAATAGACATCTCTCCAAACAGGACATACAAATGGCCAAGAGATATATGAAGACATGCTCAACATCACTAATCATCAGAGAGATGCAAATTAAAACAACAATGAGGTATCACCTCACACCTGTCAGAATAGCCGCCATCAACAAAGCATCAAACAAGTGTTGGCGAGGGTGTGGAGAAAAGGAGACTCTAGTACACTGCTGGTGGGAATGCAGACTGGTGCAGCCACTATGGAAAACACTACGGTGTTACTTCAAAAAATTAAAAATTGAATTACCATTTGACCCATTGATCCCACTCCTAGTAATATACCCTAAGAAGCCTGAAATACCAATCAGAAAGAATATATGTACCCCTATGTTCATAGCAGCATTATTTACAATAGCTAAGATCTGGAAACAGCCCAAGTGTCCATCAGTAGACGAATGGATAAAAAAGCTGTGGTACATATACACAATGGAGTACTATGCTATGCAGCTGTAAGAAAGAAAGATCTCTTATCCTTTGAGACGACATGGAAGGACCTGGAAACTATTATCCTAAGCGAAACAAGCCAAGCAGAGAAAGACAAATATCACATGATCTCACTTATTTCTGGAATATAATGAACATAACAGTCTGAGGAACAGGGTAGTCCCAGAGACGAGGAAGTAGGGTACAGACTGACAATCGCCAGAAGAGGGGGTGGGGGAGAGTGATAAACCACAGAACTTATACGCATGTATGCATAACCAATGGACATGGACATCAAAACTGGGGACGGGGTGGGGAGGGAGGGGGAGGAGGGTGTCAATGGGGGAAAAATGAGAAACATCTGTAACAAAAATAAATAAATAAAATAAAATGATAAAAAAAAAAAGAACAGAATTCCACAATCTTTTAAAAATAAACACTGACTGGCAACATAAGCATATGCATGCAACATCTTGATGAAATAATTTTAAGTCAATATTTATTAAGGTTTTCTATCTCCTTCGATATTCTGAAGAATTGTATTTTTAACAATGGTTTTTCTTAAGCCGTTGCACAACTTCGTTTTACTTCTTTCAGCTCGTTTATGAGGCTGGTTCACTGTCGTGTGAGCCCTGACCAAGTTCTTTATTCTTGTCTATAATGCAAGTGCCTGACTTCAGCTTTGATTGCCAAGTTTTTCACTTCAAAGAGGCATCCACTTTAAAGATTGCAATGCACTGCCAGCCACACCACTAGATAAAGAACCAGGCCACCTCCCCAAAGTGCCTTTGTCGTCAAGATCTTGGTTGTTCCAATAACTGACCATTTAGGCCCTTCGTGTTTTGTCTTCCACTTTAAATTCCCACTCTTGTGTTTTAAATTCACCAATAAAGAGTGATCTCACAAACCCTTGAATCCAATGAAAGCAGAACCCTAAGCCTGTGGTCTCTCTCTCTCTCCACCCCCCTCTCTGCCTCCCTCCCACCCTGTGATCTCAGTGTGTGGCCCCAGGTGTGCTGTGTAATTTCCACATCCTGTAAGTAATAAACCTTTATTTTTTCAACGTTCCCTGATGGTTATTGCTGAAGGGTATTTTACGATCATAACAAGAACCACAAGGACTGGTCCAGTCACACTACTGGTTATTGATAGGCTGAGAGGGACACAAAATACTCAATGCATGATCCCTACCCCTGGAGAAATGTAAGGAGAGAGAGCATCATTAGGAAGAAGGAGGGTTTAGTACATGCACACCTCACTGTATCACACTTCACAGACAGGCATTTTCATCACCGTCAAGACAAGACCCTCCATGAGCAAAAAGATTAGGACTTGCTAAAATCTAAGATGATGGCTAGCATTTTTAACAATGAAGTATTTTTAAAATTAAAGTATTTTTCATTGTTTTTCAGACAAAATGCTATTGGACACTTAACAGACTACAGTATAGTGAAAACATAACTTTCGTATGCACTGGGAAGCCAAAGCATTCATGTGGCTTGCTTTATTGTGGTGGTCGGGAACCGAACCTGCAACACCTACAAGGTATCCCTTTAATCATTGGTTTGTGGTACAATGAAGCCAAATGGGGACTCGAAACTGCCTTACCATAACTCCTCCTGCCTGCAGTACTTAAAACATGGAGAGGATAGCCCTGGCCGGTTTGGCTCAGCGGTTAGAGCGTTGGCCTGCGGTCCAGAGAGACCCGGGTTCGGTTCCCGCTAAGGGCATGTACTTCGGTTGCAGTTTGTCCCCGGCCCTGGTTGGTCGTCCCCGGCCCTGGTTGGTCGTGCGGGTGGCAGCCACTCGATGTGTCCCTTTCACATCGATGTTTCTCTCTCTCTCTCTTCCTCTCTCTCCCTCCCACTCTATCTGGACAAAAAATGGAAAAAAAAAAATGTCCTCAGGTGAGGATAAAAAAAAAAAACATGGAGAGGATAAAGCTAAGTACTATTCATTTGTACCTATGTCAATGGCCCACTTATGACCCTCCTTTTATGTAACTTATTCTAATCATATGCAAGCTCTCAGTTTAATAGCAACAATGAGGAGTTAAAGAACGAGACAATTTCCTAATCCCTTATTAACGAACAAAAGGTCATTGGACAAGTACCTTGTTATCTTGTGGTTCTGTAATAAAACAACCTCCCAGCTCTTCCTAAGACTTTAGATTCGTTAGACTCTGTTTTTCATGAACATTTTCAACACCTGATCCTGATGCCCTAGCATCTGAAGTTCAGATCCTGATGTCTGGGTGTTAAGACCCCTCATCATGGAGACTCGCCCTACTTAACCTTATTTCCATCACTGTCTGTCTGCCCTGTATCTGTCAGCCAATGTCCTAAAAGCTCTCTCCTTCCCCCAAAAGCATAGCCCTGCTTTTTTTAAATTTTTTTTTTTTTATCCTCATCCAAGGACATTTTTCCATTTTTTGTTCAGATAGAGCGGAGAGGAACAGAGAGAGAGAGAAAGAAACATCGACGTGAAAGGGACACATTGAGTGGCTGCCTCCTGCATGACCCCAACCGGGGCCGGGGACAAACTGCAACCGAGGTAAGTGCCCTTAGCGGGAACCGAACCTGGGACTCTCTGGACCGAGGGCCGATGCTCTAACCACTGAGCCAAACCGGCCAGGGCTCCCTGCTTTTTTATGTCACTATTTGAGTGTTCCTCTCCGCAACATGCCCTCCATTCTTTTCTTCTCCCAACTCCTTCTAGTCCTCAAAGACCACACGGTCGTGACACTGCCTTCGTTTTGCCCATACTTCCCTGTACTTCTTCGTTTCTTATGGACAGTACCATGTGATTTAACACCTAGCTTAACACTCTTACATTGCTCCAGAATTAATGTATATGTCCTACTTCCTCAAGTGGACTGCAGCCAGGGACTATGAGGATAGTTATTTGTTAATATATATCTACATGTGAGAGTCAATGTTTGAATATATGTTGTGCATAAAAATAACTGTTCTTTTGCCCGGCCGGTGTGGCTCAGTGGTTGAGCGTTGTCGACCCATGCACCAACAGGTAGGCGGTTCCATTCCCGGTCAGGGCACATGCCCAGATTGTGGGCCCGATCCCCAGTGGGGGGCATGCAGGAGGCGGCCAGTCGATGTTCTCTTACATTGATGTTTCTGTCTTTTTCTCCCTCTCCCTTCCTCTGTCTCTGAAATCAATAAAGGAAAAAAATAATTTTTTTTAAATAGCTGTTCTTTTCAAAGAAGGCCAAGCAATTAACTCATTCACTTAGCATCAAACCCAAAGATTTGAAGACTGAAGTCATGCACAGGCATGGGGTACAGAAAACTATCTAAGAATTGGGGGGGTGGGGTCACACACAGGAGCGAGAAGCTCAGAGCAGGAGAGGCTGCTCCAGGAAGGGACGCCGTCACTGTAGAGCAGCAGTTTCGATCTCGGAGGAGGGCTTTTTAGGTCCTTGCAGGAAGAGACAACCGACTGCTTTGAAACCCAAGAAATATGAAAACAGGGGGATAGAAGGTATTTGAACTCTTAATACTAATTGATACTTTTCAAAAGGACTTTAATCACTTAGAACAGAAGATACTTAAAACATGGTATAATAGTTAGTGGCAGAAATAGATTTAGGTCCAAATTAAGTGGTGACATATTTTACAAAGAGACAATATTTGACAGGTGTACTTTGATCTGAGTGTTAGGGTGAGAGGCCTGGGGGTGCAAATCCAGCAGATGAATGCAGGCGGGCAGAGGGGTTCTAAGACAGCGTGATGGTGGGTGGGAGGCAGCAGAGAGGTCGGCTGGGGGCAGCTTGAGGAAGGTTTGGCAGCGGGTACCTTTATGGGAGTGAAGGTAAGAGGCAACGTGCAGTCTCTGAAGCAGCAGGCTGTTTCCAGGGCAATTCAGGTATAGCAATCAAGACAAGTATCCACTTACTCTTTTTTGGAACACAAGGTCAGGTTTAATACATGACTTAAGGGCTGATGGCCAATCACTGGCTAAGGACCCTTCTTTTTTTTTTTTTATCCTCACCCGAGGACATTTTTTTGCATTTATCTTCAGATAGAGTGGGAGGGAGAGAGGGGGGAAGAGAGAGAGAGAAACATCAATGTGAAAGAAACACATCGACTGGTCGCCACCCACACAACCCCAACCGGGGCCAGGGACAAACTGCAACCCAGGTACGTGCCCTTTGCGGGTATCAAACCCGGGACTCTCTGATCCGCAGGCCGACGCTCTAACTGTTGAGCCAAACTGGCCAGGGCGTAAGGGCCCTTCTGATGCTCAGTTGAGGGGGGGGGGGAGCAGGCAGGTGACAAGAAAGCCAATTGGCGTAGAAGCTGGAAGGATGCAAAGACAGTTACCATGACCCCTTATTTTGATTTGCCTTTAGATGTTATTGTCACTGGTGGCATTTAAGGTTGACTAAATAAATGATTTGTGTTGAAGATCTTTTTCTCTTGCTCTGTCCCCTTGACTTGGCACTTCCCTAGAGGCTCCTTCTTGCTCCACCCAAAGCATCTGTCTTCCCTTCTGTGCTCTGTTCTCCTTCTTAGAAGATAACACCTTCGCGGTGCGGGCCCAGGATGGGGAAAGGGCAGTGTTCAGAGGGAAAACTATGGTGCCCTGACAAGACTGGCTTCAACCCTCAGTGTCCCGGCAAAGTGGCCGGGGCCCTCCTGTGTGCTGTTTCTGAAAGGAGCCCCTCTCCGCGACCAGGCCGAGCACATGGCAGGTGCTCCCAAACCACTGGGAGGGGTCGGATCTCGCCACATAAATGTTAAAAGATGATCTCATTTGCATAGTTTATTGCAGGAGCTCTGTTCACTGAATAAAAGATTTTGCCTGGGTTGCAAGAATTTAAATGTTACCATTTTCTTTCAGAGGTACACGTTTTACCATAAATCGGCATGCATTATTCATTTTGCTTTCATTCTGTGGTGCTCACCCCAGAATCTTACAGCGCCGCAATACTGCTGCATCCTGAGGGTCTAGGATGAGGGCCAGTCTGAAGCTTCTAATAACATAAAACCCCAGATATCTCCATTTGCTGCTAGCTACTTGGGGACACTTCCCAGACTTCCATAAACTCATCTCCCCACTGGCAGAGGAGATAAATCTGCCGCATAGCTCTGAGCAGAGAATATGTTCCATCCCTGAAAATACACATTTAAATATTTAATAAAAGCATACATTTGAAGAAGCTCTAGCAGCTGTAGAGAGAGCAGCTGAATCGCAGCAAAATCAATCTTTATATGCGGAGATTAAGAGAGTCAAAGAAATGGCTGTGATATTAGACAACTTTAGGGTAACCAAACACTCTGGGCAAAAGTAACAGAAAATAAAATGCACAGAATGCTTGCCCCGTGAAAGAAAATGAACACAGCACAGAATATTCTGGAGGTTCAGATCTGAAGTGAAATCCAAGTTCTGACAGCTCCAAGCACTGTAGCCTCGCTTGTAAATCAGCCGGGCCCCTGGGGAGGGCAGATGGCTCAGTATCTAACACTTACGTAACCACAACCTGAGCTGAGCCGGACCTGCCAGAGCAGAGGAACAAGGATGCCTCTGAGAAAAGACCAATTGTGCTCTCTTCGAAACCCACTGGAACTGCTCTCCCTGCCAACCAGGGTACAGCAGGGGGCATCAGAATCTTCCAACACACAGGCAACCAGCTGTACAACCTTGGCAAAGCTGCCCGTAACCACAGCCAGGCGGTTGTGTGTCATTGACTCAAGCCTCCCCACCCCAGGGTGGCTCCCAGGTCCCCCAGGCTGTTGGCGGGTGTGGCAGGAGAGGCCTGCGGAAGGTTTAGAGAAGTGGGCATTCCAGTGCCCGGGGGTGGGAATGTTAGTCAACCTTCCCGAGCACAGACAGTACCAGACTTGCACATTCCCAATTTATAAATAAATGATCCGGGAGCGACACAGAGGGCCACTCCTGCCCAGGCTAAAGGCAGCATTGGTGTTTCTGCTTCCAAGAAAGTCCGAGTGAAACTGTCGGTCCTCAAAGCCAGGCCAAATCTGGGGACGTCGAGAAGAGTCACCAGAGGGTTAACCTCCATGGCCACTCCACAGAGCTAGCATCTCACAGATAAGGCATTCACTTTTGTGGGATTCATTTAGATCCGCTTGTTTTGTGGTGAATACAAGCTTCAGCTCTTGCACAATATGAAAGCTGGTGAAAGTGAAGCACTTTCGGAAAGAGGATAGACCTAGGATGAGGCAAAATAACGTTCTAAGATAAATGGGAAAGTCTCGAATATTTCTTTTTCCAAAACACTGCCAACAGCCACCCCCACAGAGACGGGAAAAGACAGATCTTTCCCTTCAATTCTGCATTATGAGACCCCCGCCCCCCGAGTGCAGATTTCAAGCTTGTTACACAAGTCTTATGATGTGGTTACATTCTCGGTTACACGGAATTTTATAGTTTGGGTGGGAACCTACCTACCACATATAAAAATCTCCTTCCGAGAAACCCTTTCCAAGCTCTCCACTACTGAATTAATAAAATAAACTTTTGGAAAGCGATGTTTGTAACTTGGGGGCAGCCTATCTAGTCTATAACATACCAGCTTATCATTTGTAGTGGATACATAGAACATGCAATAGAACAGAAATATTCCCCAAGTTTCGTAGTCCAAAGCATCGGTCACTCGATAGTTTATTGGGTACTTGCAAGATGCTGTATACAGAAGTGCATAAGACGTGGTCCCAGATCTTAAGGAATTTGTGCTTTTAAGAAGCAGTCGCCTTATGATGTGGGAAGACTGTGAAGGAAGAGAGAACAAGATGTTTCCTTGAGAAGGAATCTTCTGGGGAGGTAAAAGAGAAAACTTTTCGGGGGAAGTGGCTCTGGACTTGCAGCTTGAAAGAGAAGTGCATTGGATTTATCCTGAGGAGCATCCTGTATTCAGGCTGTGGCTTGAGCCCACTGTTTCACGACCACTGAAAGCAATTAGTAAGTGCTGCTATAATCTGAAAACCCCTCGACAGCACCATCTAGCTGCCTTCCCCTAAGTAGCCCTCCAAGGCCATCATGTCCAGTGGGCCATTTGATTTGCTTTTGACTGGGATTTATATCATTGGAGATAACTAACTAGAAATATTCCTACCAAGTTCCTGGGTTCTTTGAAAACAGCATGCCTATGGTTTAGGGGCACTTGGTAGTAATGAAACATTGAGACCTTGACATCTTTTGTGAGTTTCCTCCTTTTCTTCCAGGCTCTATGTGCTTTGGGGGTCAACTGAGCTGCCGGGAACAATCAATGAAGTTAGCATTCTGTTGAATATTTAAATGCATTCCTAAATGTAGGGGATATTTCAAACATGATATAGGCATAGGACTTTGTCAGTAGGTACATATGGGGTTCATCAGTATAAGTCATTTGGATCAGCACTTCTCAACCCGCAGGTAGGAAGGAGTGCAATGCTGTGCCGTGAACTTAAAATGTTTGCATGATTGGGGAAAGACTGGGAAGCTTCAGTTTGTACTCTAAGCTTTTCATGGGCCTTGACCTCCTATTGTGCTGGACTTAGGGCAAGATCCAGGTTGGCTCCCACAGCCCACAACAGCTCTCAGGAACACTGCACTGAGCGCTGTGGTCATGCAGTCCTACCACGTGCAGATAGCGCTTATAAACCATCTGGTGGTGATGATGGTGAGACAAACATGTAGCTGTGTTCGATGATGATGGTGAAGTCTGGACTCACACACTCATCTGAGGCAGAGAAGTTGAATCAGCTGCAGCGCGCTCCATACTCTTCTGTTTGCCTCAACCCCCACACCCAGCCTGCTCTTTTTCACAAAAGCAATTTTAAGAACAGTTACTGCCATAAATAGACGACTTGGATTGGTTCTGACTGGTTAGCAATCAAATAAACATGTAGAAAAATACACAAGGACAAATAAAAAGATAGTGTTCATACAAATCTGAGCCCAAAGTGATGGCAAAGCTCATGTTTAATGACCCAATGGGAACATCAGTCATCAACACCCTCCCAGCAGTGCTCACACATAGACTAAAATTGGAATGAGACAGAGAAGATTAGCATGGCCCCTGCACAAGGGTGACAGGCACATTTGTGAAATATTCCATATTTTTAAAAAAAAACAAACAAAAAATTCTCCCCATAAAGAGAAAGAAATTCGGCGGTACTGTTCGGTGTAGACACTTGTTTCTGGTGGTGGTGATGGCTGTGCCACAGCTCTGGGCCCCTGTGGTGACAGAGGATAGGTCTCACGGAACATATGTCCACTTACGTACAGATGCATCACTCATATATTTATGGAGTCATGGGTCATCTCATCTACAAGAGGGATAATAATAGGAAAAAGCAACATTACTTCTTTACATACATAGAGGTACATGAGTGTGTGTGTTTTGGAGGGGACATTATAGTACATTTATCCATAAATGGTTCATTTATCCATAAAACATGAGAAGGAAAATGTTCTCTTCTGGAAGAAGAGAAACCTATACTTACAAAACAAAGAAAAGAAAAGAAAAAAGTAAAAATACAATTCATTTGCATCAATACTTCAAAGAAATGTTAAATTAAAAATAAACTAAAAAGGGAGAAAAATCATATTAGTGAATTATAAATGTTAGTTGTTACCTGACTTCTTAAAGTCAAGAATTGATTTTAAATTTATTTGCATATAGGCTACTAGACATTAGGTACAAGGTTGCCCAGACCATTTTTACATGTGATATTCTTGAAAGCAGGCAGAGAATTAAGTTACATCCACTGAATGCCCAAAGTAGAAAAACTCAGCAGTTCTAAATTCTTCTCACCCAATTTACACTACCCGTGGGGAGGCGGCATCTCGCAGAGAGCAAGGCATAGGCGGGGAGACAGATGGAATGGACTGCAATTACGGCTTCACCATTTACTGGCTGGATGTTTTTCAGGGATCTCGAGCCTCAGCTGATTGACGTTACTCACAGACTAGTATCTCACAGATTATTGTAAACATTTGATGAGGTAACAAATTTCATATAGATACACATATAAAGTACTCAATAAATATTGTTGTTTTTTTTCTTGAACTCCTTCACCCCAAAATGATATAGCTACATTGAGCTTTATCCAAGTGCCTAAAACAGTATATGGAAAATTCTCAGGACAGCTTTAAGCAGTAAAACTAGATGCTTTTCCAACTCAGATGACCTACAATACTGTTTAATACTTGCTTTAGCCCTGTATGTCTCCTTATGCCATTTTAGAGAAGAGTAGGTTGAAACTCTGAAAGTCTATAGTCAAAAGCCAGGTCATTGTAATCACAAAGCTTTCCTCCTGTGTATCACCCTATCCTGACTCTGTTGAAGGAAAAGTTCATGGCAGCAAATTTTTGCAACAGCTACGGGAAGCGTCTGCTGCTTCAGGCTGGAGTATCAGAGCCCTGAACGTAACAAGCCCACCCCAGGCTCTGCTGGGCTAAGTATTCCTTTGGCATCCAGTCAACAGATATTTACTGAGCACATTTTATATGCCAGACACTGTCAGGAACACTGAAAAACTGAGGGACTCCCCTGCACATGCTTAGACATACCAGTAGCTTGGGACTTAAATCTTTAATTTTCTCATATTTACTGCTGTTCTCCAAGAACATAATGGTGGCTTTTCTGATAACCATGGGATGTTTCCACGATCAAGCTGAGTCACACACCATGGGACTCCTATGTTCCCTTGAGCCTCTGTGGATGCCATGTAATAGCAAACTAGCTTATTTCAGGTACCGTTTTGAAAACTACAACTCAGACTCCTAAAAAGAGATTGCCCTTTTCTATGGTCAAGTACGTTTTAAGTGACAATTACATGGATGATGGGCTTAATGCAAGTGGTTAGCTAAGCATGTGCGTCTCCTTCCTACAAGTGAAGCATCTGGTATGTGGAGAACATAAGAAACAACTAGACATCAGACAGCAGTGCAACATTGCAGAGCACCTTGTTTGTGACCATCAAGATGAAACCCGAAACATGGCAGAGAATTTAGTAAGCAATCGCCAGAACTGCTCCTCACAGCAGGAAATGTCAACAAAAGTACAACTCGAGATATCATCCTCAGAGTAAGACTCAAGGGGCACTCCTGGCACTCCCCTGAAATTCCAAGCTGCTCTTAAGGTAATTCAGGAGTTAGCTTGCTAGGGTTCGAGGGATTACAGAATTTATAGTGAGTCAAATCTGCCTTGGGAAGCATTTTCTAGGCTGAAGGTCTTTTGGCCAGATGGAACAGCCCCAAACCCACCTTTTCTCTCTCCATGGAAATTGTACCAGTATCCTAAAGTTCCTGGATTTTGTATGGTTCCCTCAAACCACACTACCTCTAAGGAGCCCTCTTCTCTCCTACTAACGGAAATGAATTCCTCAGGTGACTATTTATTCTTGGTCTACTGGGCTTTGTGGGATAAACGTCCAGCATGCCCACTAGGCCAGGAGTGAGTGTTGGAAGCATGAGGATCCTGGGTATAGTGAACCACCACAAACAATCGGTGAGCAGGAATCTTTAATCTTAGGCTAAGAAGCATTCCTCATCAGTTATCTCATCACCCGTTTTACTTTATGGATTCTTCATGTATTGGCCCCTTTGTTCCAAATTCTATTCCTGAAAGCTCTCTGACATGGTACATAATTTCTTCCATTTGTTGGATTGGTGTGTATCACATAAACCCACATATGCAACTGTGGGAAATGAACAGGAAAATGATGTCACAAAGCAAAGGAAGTAAGGCTGCAAACCACAAGTCAATACAGAAGCATCAGCTAACCATTTAGGACCACTCATTAGTTTTTTTTCTGCTAGTGGAACAGATAAGATATGGAAAAGAGAGCATTCTCTTCCTGTCCATGAATCAAACTACCTTGATTGGCATTTCTTTTGGGAGAGAAAATAACATTTAAAAAGAAATGAGCAACAGCTTCTTTTTCTGTTTAATTTTCTCTAGGTAGTTTCTCTATGACTGTTTACATAACCAGAATAATGGTTACCTTGGGGCCATGGAGCTGTTGGTGTAGATGACAACAGGGACACTCTGAAATACCTGAGCACTACTCAGAAAGTTCTCTGATGCAGGGAATGCATGCTGCGATGATTCTGTACTCAATTCTCTGGAGCTGATGAAGGAGAGTAGATGTGGAATGAGAAGGTCATGGGCAGTGGCTCCTCTACACATACACACACACACACACACACACACACACACACACACACACACACACACATCCATCAATCACCAGAAGTGTAGTCAGGAACCTTCCAAGGTCTTCTGAGCAATTTAACACTTAGAACACCAAAAAAAAAAGCATCTTTTGGGACAAAGAGGAAGCCAATCGAGCAACACTTTCCCATGTACAAACATATGTCATTCTCAAGATGGGACTATAGTGGCCCTGAAATTCATTTTAAGTGTTACTTTTGCAAACATTTTAATAATAATTTTAAAAAGCTGTTGTATTCGGTGGCAGCAAGCATAACATGCTGACAAAGAAAGGGCTGCTTGGTCTCAAATCAACAATTTGGATCACAAGTAATCCCACAGAGATAATCCCTCAGGAGATTTGGAGAACAACCTGAAGGACAAACCCAACGCTGAGGGATGGAATGGGGCAGGCACAAATGCCCTGGAGAACTCCCTAGGGTTTAGGGGAACAGCAGAGGGGGACTCATCACTCTCTTTATATCCAAAAGCCTGTCACCTGCAAGTCCCTCTTGCTATCTTGCTTAATATTACTCATCAATTCTCTCCACAGTCTTCCTTTGGTGGCGTTCCCTGCTCTGATCTGAGGGCAAAACCTGAGTGAAAATCTCCCAAAGTTCATAGATTTACCTCCAGTCCCTCCATTCCCAAACTGGCTGAGACTCCCAAGGCTTTCTAGACTTAGGGACACTCCTCAAAAGTCAGAACAACAACAACAACAACAATAATTGGCCTAAAATTGGGTCTTATACAGGAAGCTCAATACTTGGCTCTTGACAGGGAGGGCATTAAGAGAAAGATGGGCTTGATGAAGAGTGCATGCCTTAGGGACAAGCTCATTGCCGAATGGTGGGGTGTGGCTTTATGGCATAATAGATGGAGCACCCATGAAGTTTGTAGCCAAATAAAACTGGGGTGGATCCTTGTTCTTTTATTTTTTTGGCTGTGCAACCTTGGGTAATTCACAACAGCTCTGAGCTTCGGTTTCCTTATTCACAAATTGGGAATAAGAAAATCTCTCCTCCTGGATTGTTGTACAGGTTTAATTAAATAATAACTGGAAAGTACTTCCATAGTGCTGCCATGTAATGGGTACTCAACAGATGATAAAGCCACTTGAAAAATAGTATTTTTGGTGTTTCTCAACAGGCTGGTTGAAAATCCTAATGATGACATTTTGTTATAGATGTCATCATTTAACTCCTATAGATGTAGAATGATAACAATAGTTAACATTTACACAGTGTTTTCTAAGAGCCAGGTACTAGTCAGCACTTTACATATGTTGTCATTTAACCTTTACTACATGTAGCTGTTCTTATTCTTGTCCCCATTTTAATATAAATAAATGAGGACAAAGAGTTTTAGTAACCTGCCCAAGGTCCCATAGTTAATACCTAGTGCAGACCAGCTACAAACTCAGTAGTTTGACTCTACAGTCCATACTTTTAGCAACTTCACTTCACTGTCTCTCAGCATACCCAATGGTTTCAAATGAAAGGCTATTTATTACTTTCATATCTGCCAATTATAGCTACCCATAGATGTATCTGACTCTAATTCTGATCCTTGGATTTAGAAACTTATTCTAGTTCCAGCCTTCTGAGTTCATCTTATACACAAATATATACAAATAGTTCACCTTCTTAGGTGTCCCTGATAGTCAACCATCTGTGCTGACTTCAAACAGCACTTTGCTTCACGATGTAAAACCAAACTAAAATGGAATCACTTGTGTCATGAACAAAATGAAGACCATCAACACAGGTACATAAAGAAAACTAAACCCAAGCTTCTAGGAATTTATAGTTCTTCTCATAAATCAGAAGACACCAGCCAATTCCCAAACATCAAGTTTGTTCACATCCTTTCTAGGCTTCCTTGTTCCCCCAACCCAGCTACTCAGATCCAAATAAGAAAGAAGACCACTAGGCAACCAGTGAACTGAAAAAAGCCAAAAAACTTCCGCATTTACCCCATAAAAATCCCTTAGACTGTGAGCAACTTGGAACTCGTTGCTCCCATAAACTTCAGTTTCCTGGCTTGCAGGTGGAAAGCCTTGCAATAAACTGATGTTTCTGCTTTGTTCTATTCAGTGTGCAGACTTTGGCTTTTGACAACCAACCTAGTAAAGCTCACTTTAAAAAAAAGTCCTACCCAATTTGTATGACCCCTTTTCAGATAGTGATAGAAATCCTAACCCTGAGTGTTCTCTCTCTTCCTCTCCTTCTCCCTCACCCTCTTTTTCTTTTTCTTTTTCTTTTTCTTCCGTGTACTCTCTGTCTTTATCTTGCCTATATGCATAGATTTAAATGTTATAAAATAAGAAATCTTGGGAACAAAACATTTCCCTAGAACACTCAGAAAACAATCAATTCTTGAACTTGAAAAAGAATGACTCCAAAGTAAGGTGATTGCTATTTTGAATATTACTGGGGCCCAGGGGAGCATGCCTCAATATATTACACAATTGCACACTGATTATTTCTAACTAAAATCACCTGAGAAGTAGAAAGAGTGGGAAGAGCTCTCTGACTGTCCCTCTGTCCCCCTAAAAACAGGAAATAAATCCCCGTGATAGGTGCCCTCCCTGCTCGTGAAGGACTGAGACATCCTTATCACTAGTTATACTATCCAAAGTGGGAAAAGTGTGTGTAAATAAACATTATAAAGGCCTTAATAATTTACTACCCAAGCCCAACTTTGTTTAGATTCCTCACTAATGAGCACCCAAACCTGCTTAGATTCCTTTAATGAGCACTAACTTTCTTTGTCCTGTCATTTTCTCACAAATTTATTGTTTCTTTGTCAAAAAAAGTATAAAAATGTCCCTGGTTTCATGATTTCTTTGAGCCTTATTTTATGATGTGAGCATTATATTGTGGTTCTCCCATATGCACATTTTAAATTGGTTTTTATTGTCCTATTAATCTGGTCTTGTGTCAATTTTATTACTTTATAACTAGTCCAGCCATAAGAACTAAAGAAGAGTAGAGTGGGGGAATTATACTCAACAAACCTAAAGCATCCAGACAAGCTTTGGCCTGGATCTTCCTGAAATGGGCCCTACTTCTATCCCTGCCAGAAGACAGAGTGCCCGAAGATGGGCACTGAGGGTCTGCCCAGTATCCATGGAGGACTTTTGTGGATTAAAGTCCCCAAATTACCTGGTTGGCTGTTACTTTTTTTCCTACTTGCATTAATTCCTATGGTAGGTTTGTGTCAACTTAGCTAAACTAGCACTACATTTCCCAGAATTCCCATCACTGTATAGTTCTGGATTAGCATGAGCCCATGAGACATTTTGCACGAGACCTGGCAGGCACAAATGAAGCAAATAACTTTTTTATGCTTAGAGAAGGTTGGTGTAGACCATGAAGCACTGTTGATGCTCAGACATTTGTCACTAATCTGCTGGGTCACCTGCTTATCCTGGAGCACAGTCAGACCCACAGTCCCTTTATCTTGGCCATATCTCCTACTTCAGCTTTTATGACTCCTGATGAGGAGATGGAGGCAAGTTAGGCAGTGAGAGATGGCACCATGAGAAGGGAAGGCTGAGACATGTGGGGAAGTTTGAGATGACTTGGAGCTCGGCACACAGGCAGAACCCAGTATATAGTAGATCTGGAGGTTTATTTGGACTATACAGATATCAAAATAAAACTAAACTCAACATGAGAAATTGTGCCTCCAAAGTCAGAAACCCCCAGCCCCATTTATAGAAATGCAAATTAGAAGCTCCCAGGAAGGAGCACAGGTCAATTACATAACAAAAATCCTGGAAAGGCTGGTTTCAGACAAGAAGGGGAACAGCAATTGATTGTATAGTTCCTTTTTCTGGGTTTGCAAAGGAATTTTATTTACTATTAAAGAATATAGTGCTGGTGATTCTGACTGATTCCAATTAATATACCTACTGGTTTCTGGGAGCAAGGCAACAGGATTGTTGATTGAGTTCTGTTGTGAAACTAGAGTGTGTTTTTATTGCAGAAAGACAGGTTACCTTAAAAAGGATTATAGGAAACCAAGATTGGATTTAGAAAAGAAACCAAAAGCAAGCATGGGGTTGCTCCAAGGGCGTTTCCCCTCTTCCTCACTAATAGTCTGGGAGAAGATGAAATTATCAAAAAGAGGGAAGCCACTAAGGCCCCTGTAGAGAACTGGGGCTACTTTATTTGTTCTTAACCACACTTAACTAAGTTGTCTTTTCCCTGGGAGTAAAGCTCCTGTGCAATGTCAGGAATAGCTAATCAATGTCTGTTTCTAAATCAGAACCTGTCCACTTCCAACTAGGGAATGTTATGGGACAATATATAGCTTTGCTAATCAAATCTGCCCTAATTTACCCAATAGGGTAAGCTTTTATAAATCAGTGATGTCCACATATGCTTTTTCCAGAAGGGTAATATGAATTTAGAGCTAGATGATCTAGGGGTGAGCCCAGTCAGGTGGGAAACACACGAGTTTAAAAATGTATGGATGTTGCTAAGGCAGAATTCCTTGAAAGTACCAATTGGAAGCTAGCAAGGCATATAACTGTATCTACCCCTAAACAATGGAGCCTCACTGGCTACCTACTTGGGTCCCCTCCTCAATGCGGGGAGTGTGTCTATTTTTCAGATAAACTTTCCTTTCGCTTGCCCCTTTGTCCGTGAACTCATTCTTCCATTTTATGAGACCCAATCACTGACACTTAGTTTCACTGGGACAAGTGCATTGTTAGCTCCACAACACCTGGTGCCAGCTTCTCCTTGATCACCCCATTATTAGAGGTGGTGTCCTAGATGTGGTGAGAGGCCAGCAGAAGAAGAGGGGAGTGCCAAGAGCACAGAAATGGAACTACAGCTTTAGTGACACTGTGGACCACTGCATCTCACTGCATCCTAAAGACCGTCTTGGCTTTTCAGCGGCTCTCAACCTATGGGTAGCAACATTTTTGGGGGTCGAACGACCCTTTCACAGGGGTCGCCTAAGACCATATTTCCAATGGCGATTCGTAACAGTAGCAAAATTACAGTTATGAAGTAGCAACAAAAATAATTTTATGGTTGGGGGTCACCACAACATGAGGAACTGTATTAAAGGGTTGCAGCATTAGGAAGGTTGAAAACCACGTTTAGATGGTCTGTTCCTGTTATTAAGAAATGAAAAAAAGGTTGAATATTCTGTAATAGGGATCCTTACTGACACAGTCATTCTATGTGGGAGTCTTAAATATATAACCTTAGTGCCTGATAAAATGATGGGTCTTGGTCCTGAAGAGGGCCTATCAGAGACCTTTTACAGGGGCAAGGGCAGTAGATAAGGGACAAAGATTTGGCCAAAAGGAAAAAGATGTTTCTCTTTTTATAGAGTCCAGATATATTTGCCATGTAGGCCTGGATGTCTGCTTTTGCAACTTTATGGTGAGAACTTATAGGAGATCGAGCCAACAAATTTTAACATAGAACTGAGAGATAAAAAAAGAGAACATTCCTGTTGACATCATCTAAGCAACCACATTTTCATCCTGTTTCAGATTACACCCTTGCATTTTGAAGATTCATAAGCAAAAGATTCTCACTCTTTGCTTTAATTAGTATAAGTTGGGTTTCTGTTCACCACAACCTGAAGAGTTCTGAAGAATAGCTATTATTTTCGAGATGGCTCTGCTTAAATGCAAATATAGGGTGGGGCAAAAGAGGGTTACTGTTGTGAGTACAGGAAACAGCGTTTATTCCTGTATTATTTTTTATTAATTATTGTATTATTTTCCATACAAACAACTGTGAACCTACTTTTGCCCCACCCTGTATATCTTTAAGATGACTACTAAGATTCCATTGATACAGTGAGTTTATCACAGTCGGTGCCTAACTGTGCTCCATAAGGCTGCCTCTAGCTGGAAGCAAATGGACATGGCTGCAGGTCCTAACTCATCTTCAAGCTGAGCAGCTTTACTTCTAGTGTTGTATGTACCAGGCTTCTGCATGAAATGCTACTTGAAGAGAGGATTCCATCATGAGAAGTATTTGGAAATCACTAGCTTGTCAGGTTTAATAGAAGACAGTGAAACAAAAAGGCAGTGGGATGCAGAACAATCTGTTTTCCAAGGGAAATCTTGCAGATTTTCTGCCTGGAAGAAACAGAGCAGTACTGGCTTGGACCATCAGAGGGCAGTCTAGAGACACAGGAGACCTGGGCTAGTTACAAAAAGGTAGGCTGGAGGGCATTGAGCAAAGGGCTGGCTCAGACAGCCTGTCTCAGTATTTATTTTCCCCCTTAATTTTATTATTATTTATTAGTCCTCGCTCCCCATGGTGATTGTCTGAATTCTACTGAAGTGAAAACAGATACCAGAGTATTTTCCACTGTCTTTACTGTTAGTCATGCCTAAGCCCATTTCCTGCCGTGACCCATATTGAATAATTAACCACCCTGGGTTCTTCTAATAATGGGGACCACAGAATCGATCTCTCAGCTGTTCTAACCTAAGCTCCAAATACTCATGCTGAAGCTAAGGTTTTAAGACTTCCTATAAATCCGGGCAACTTTTTCCCTGGATGTTCTTCACGGTCTTGGAAATGCGAATTCAACTGGAATGGTTTCTACATATGTGAATAAAAGTCTGTGATGAAAACACTAATCTCTCAGTCACCTGGCTCTCCCTGTGTCACAAGGTCTTCTAGCCGAACAAACATTCTTGCTCTAACTATCGACAAGAGTATGATGCTTTCCCTTGGCTCCCAAAATCTCCATTAGTCATTTCCTCATTGAAACCATTTGCTAAAATTCTCCATAGCTTCAAAGTTGAATCTATTCTTGCTGCTTAATATGCCATCTTAAGATCTGGTTTTCTTTTCAAAAGCTTTTTATGTTCTCTCTTCTCAAAATCATTTTCACTTTGCCAAATGATACTATTTTGAATAACAGTAAGAGCATTCTAGAAGTAAATTATGATTCTAAAACTGGCTTCATCAAAATAGGAGCAGATGAAAAAAAAATTTTATGGGCCTAATTCAAAGGACCTGAGCCAAGAAGGAGAACAGAAATCAACTGAATTTCTAGAACTGCATTTCTCAGAGAGGACCGACCACCTGCTTCAGAATCATTTTATTACTGGTTAGAAATGCAAAGTTCTGGGCCCAACATCCAACTTTTAAATCAGAAGTGCCGGGAACAGGGCCTAGACATTTGCATTTTAACACCTTCCCCAGGAGCAGTGATGCATGCTGACAACACTTGAGAACCTCTGCTCTAACAGCTGGGCCCATGCCTGCTGAACTTTCTTTGTGTGGCCTCATCTGGATAAGTTTCCTCACCTAGGAGGCCAAACATAAGACTTTGAGTCCTCTTTAACCTATACTGTTCCATGACCACAGACTATGCCCAAGGTGTTGAGAAATCCTATATCAAAGACCACAAAGGGGACCAAGCAAGAAGGGATTAGGATGCATCAGCTCAAATCCATCTTTACTATTGTAAAGACCATACCAGACAGAATATCCCCTCCTGATTGTATGGCACTGGTGTCATGAGAGAACACTGTGTATGTGGTTGCACAGTGTAGCACAGCACTGTGTATACAGGGGAGACTAAAGGGCACCTCCCTCAGTTCTTATATATACCTCACAAGTCATACCCTGTAAATTCTGTGTTACCCAACATCATTTTCAGCCTCTTACCACGTCATTATTGCTCCTTTAGACATCTAATTTGAATTCATGTGTGTATCACTGCATATAGTAGAAGCGTTCCTGAAGAATGTTATGAAAAGAGTTTTGTTGTTGTTGTCTTTTTATTTTGTTATTGTTATGTCAATCAAATTATCCTCCATTAACTCAATATTTTATAAGATCTTGAAAAATCATATATTTCAACAATCATCCATTCTAACTTCTCATGTCACAAATGAGGACACTTGGTTCTTTCTAGCTCTAGAATTAAGTGATTCTAGGTATCTTTGATCTTCAATTACAATTTTTTTTTAGAGATTGGGTCTCTTTTCAGGAATGTGCGGGTTAGGTCCCTATTTCGTTGTCCTTTGATCTTAAACTATCTTTTATAAACTTCACCCTTGAGGAAGTCTTTTAAAAGGTCAAATTTGAGACAAAGGGGGAACACTTAATTCCTGCTTTTCCCCCTTTCTAGTATTCCAGTACTAACATAGAAACCTTTACTGTTTTAAGAACTTAGGCTTTATCTTTTCCAAAGATAATTTGCCCATAGACAGAATAACTCCTTTCTCTCCTAAAAGTTAATGATTTGATTCCTTTTGGTGAAAGGGCTCAATATTTCAATGAAGACCTATTTCTGATTCTAAAATTGAGGATGACATACCTCTGCCTAATCAATTCTTTCTTCTAAATTACCTTCCTTCTTCAGTCCAGAATCACCTTTTATGGTACCCATAATTAAAACTCAAGCCCAGTTGGTGTGGCTCAGTGGTTGAGCATCGACCCATGCACCAAGAGGTTGCCGGTTCAATTCCTAGTCAGGGCACATGCCCAGGTTGTGGGCCCGATCCCCAGTGGGGGGCATGCAGGAGGCAGCCAATCGATGTTCTCTCTCATCTATGTTTCTGTCTCTCTCCCTCTCCCTTCCTGTCTCTCTAAAATCAATAAAGAAAAAAAATAAATACCCACAAAACTCAAAAGTCCCATAGTTCTATTTCTCCTGAGCCAGTGAAACTGGAAAAGCGAGGTAGGTAGGCTTCATGGTGAAGCAGAAGAGAAGAGAAGTGTGATTGGATGTGGAATGATTTAAGCAGTCAACCTCTGAGGCAGCTGCTAGTACTAGGGTACACACTTCTTGAACTTTTCAATAGCAACGCGATTCACTTAACATGATTCATTAAACAATACTTACTTCCAGTTTACCTCCATACTATGTTCCTGGAGAGGCAGAGTAAATAGGTAGTAATGTCTTCAAATGGCTCATTGTCTCGTGAGAAAGTGAGACATATGTGTAGTAACACAACGGATTGAGTGACATTACAAGATTTTGAAAAAAAGAACTTTGAAGCAAAGAAAGAACACTTTTTCTCAGAAGGAGGCCAGATATTTCTTTAAAAATGAATAATGTAAGAAAGGGGTTTTGAGATTTTTAGATGATACCTGTTTCAGAGCAGACTAAACAACTGATTGATAAGGTTAACTATCAGGTAGACAAGGAGGCTGTAGCACTTGCCACTGTTTATCCAGGAGGCAACCGAGGAGGGCTAATATCAGGCCAAAGAGGATAATAGAAATTGAACTACATAAAAATAGAAGAGAAAAATGAACTTTCAAGCCAATGGAGGGATTCTGTCATGCATAAAAAGATGTAGATTTTTAAGAATAAATAGTGTGTGTTATATCCTTCTGTTTCTCAGGACATTCCATCTAATATGTTATTATTTATTTATTTATTTATTTTTAAATCCTCCCCCAAGGATATTTTTTTTCTACTTATTTTTAGATAGAATCAAGGGGGAGGGGGTGTGGAGAGAAATACCTACATGAGAGAGACACATTGATTGGTTTACCGAACCATAACCGAGGTATGTGCCCTTGACCGGAATCGAACCCACAACTCTTTGGTCTTCGGGCAGACACTCTAACCGCTAAGCCAAACAGGCCAGGGCACCATGTAATACTTTATACAGCAGTCTCTTTCTGCCACTAAGAAGCTAGACTCTTGAAACAATGAATGACGATTTTAAAAAAATAGATTCTACCCCTCAGGGACTATGGTAAGTCAGTAGGTGAAGTCGGTCACCCTAAAATGCAATACAATAACTTGCAAATGAATGACTAAACTAAAGGGTTTCTTGTAATCCAATGACCAAAGAGGCTCTAGAGCAGTTTTATTTTTGGCAAAATATGGAAACGTTTTTACTGTCATGACTGAGTGGGGAGGAGGTGCTACTGGCGTCCAGTGGGTGGAGGCCAGGGATGCTGGTGAACATCCTGCAATGGACCGTGCAGTCTCCACAGGAAAGATGAATCCAGCCCAAGATGTCGATAGTGCAGAGGGTAAGACACCCTGTTCTAGAGTTTAGCCTAAGCACTGTGGCACTGGGATTTTAAATCCATCAAATATGCATGTTTATAAAGAAAATAAAAGTTGTCACTAGCAGATAACCTGGGCAGAGCATAGACAAAGGGATGCACCAGGATTTTGTCACGAGTGTATTCAGAAGTACCTAAGTAAAAAATATTCCCGTCCATCCGAGTACAAGTGTCTTATCTCATGAGCAAGGTTGTGCCTCTCTCAGGTGAAGCACTGTTTATGAGATCACCTGGATTCTTATGTAAATTGATCTCTATGTTCACCAAAGAAACATTCTGATTATGATCTTGCTTCTTATATAACAGCATTGATGAGAAAATGCTGAGAGTTTGACTTCTGTGTTCTGGAGAAGACTTTTATCTTCATTTTTAGCTAACGACATTTTAATCTCCTTTTGATTCATAACATGCCCCGTGGCTTCTTTAATGAGTACTACATAGCATTAAATTCTAATTTTGGGGCTACCACTTTTCTTTTTTTTTCTGAGTCTACTTCTGACTCATCAATGGGTGTGAAATAGAGCTGTGGAGGAAAAGAGATAACACACTCTGATCAAACAGCAAGCATCACATTTCCCTGAAATTCACAGGAAACACATAATGAGGTATCACCTTACATATTCTTCACAACCTGCATCTACCCAGAAGTACCAAAATACAAATCAGCCCCCAAAGAACTCCTTCCTTATAGGCTACACAGCCTCTGAGACCATGTACATTATGATCATTTGAACTACAACTGAATCCTCCGGTAAGCATTTCTTATTTATCAAAATCAAGATTTGCCATCCAGTATCTATTTAAAGTTCAAAACCTTATGATTAATATCTAAATTGGTCACGAGCGATTTTTCTGATCCTGATAGTTCTTGAGCAAATGGCATGATGTTAAATGCTGGAAGAGTAGGCTCCATTCTCCAAAGGCCTGTCCTCACAGAACAGGACAGGGAGGCGGAGAGGAAAGGGGTGGACGTATCTGAGCAGCTGAAGGACCAGCAAAGAACTCTTTGTTCTCTACTTCACACTGCACTCTGGAATCAAAGGCCTTTCAGGTTACTTCCCACACCTGAGATGTTGTCACTGGGCCATTTCCTTCTCCCTTCTCTTTGAAGTGGTTTTAGACAGTCATTTTGCTGTTCTGAAATTCACATCCCATTCTTTTCCCAAGCCACATTCACTCATAGTTTTCTCAGCTCATTCTCCCCAGAAACACCGGCTCTCATGCAGGGTTTGCATCTGCAAGTTTAGAGCCTGACACAACAGATAGGAAACACATTAAATGGGAGGAAAAGCCCCTTTCCAAGGAAATTATAAGACCTTTGAAATGCAGCCTGTTTGGCCAGTTTTCTGATCTTTGCCAGCACGAAGGCCAACCAAAGCAAATGACGTTGTGATAAATGTCAGTCCTGTTGAGTTTTCTTTAAACTAAGTATGTTGATGGAAGCTGACAACTTAACTTGCTTCACTGGGATACTTACCTGAAACTCACCTCACACATTCCAATTACTGAAGCACATGACAAGTTTTTACTGGTTTATAGTGTTCTCCTGAGTTTCGAAGAGTAAAAAACATGGTATTTAACTTTGTGATTTGTTAGGATTTAAATTTCTATTGCTATTGCAGCTGTCTTAGTATTGCTAATCCCAAAGCAAAGAATAATGAAAAAAAAATGCTCATTTTGAAAGTGTTAGAGAAATTTTTTTTGAATGTTGACTTCTTGAATTCTATAGGAAATGATGTCATTTAGTTCAAACAAACACTACTTTCCACAGAGCTGCTAGTCAAAAGCACATGCTGTTCTATGTTCTTGGAACTCACCAGGTTGGTGTTATGAGAGGTGGATAAGGCCACTAATAAATAATACCAAGGAGGAAGTTTAAAAGAATTTTAGAGATGGATGAGTTCTTGAGTAATTACCTAATTCATTCCCTTAACTTCAAACAGTTCCATTGATAAACCATCCCTGATCATTGCCTTTCTATTGTGTTTCAAATATTTTTAAAGAAGATCTGCCTTTCAGGTTAGATAAAATTGGTAAGCAGTCAACCTGCAGATGAGTACTAAACGGTACTAAATATATCCACTTTTATATCTGTGAGCAAATCCTAGATTTGACTACATCTCTTCACATTTAAGAATATATAAGCAAATCTTTAGGAAAAAAGTGATACTGAATTATAAGAGAATATAAACATAGTTTCATAGAGTCAGAGAAAAATCTTTTCTTCGAACAGTAACTTTAAGAAAGAAAAGTTATATATAACAAGAAAGAAAAATTATAGATATTTTCTTAATGTCATTAAAAGAAGCAAGAGTATATGGCAAGTCTGAAAGAGGAATAAGAAATTACAGAGAAAATTCATTAAGATAAAGACAGAGATAAAAAGAAAGCACTCCAGCCCTGGCTGGTTTGGTTCAGTGGTTAGAGTATTGGCCCGAGGACCAAAGGGTCTTGGGTTCAATTCCTTGTCAAGGGAGTATGCCTGGGTTGCAGGTTTGATCCCCAGCCCTGGTTGGGGTCATGTGGGAGGCAGCTAATTGATGTGTCTCTCTCACATCAATGTCTCTCCCCCCTCTTCCATTCAATCTAGAAATCAATGAAAAAATATCCTCAGGTGAAGATTAACAACAACAAAAAATCTAAAACCAAATTTAATATCTGAATTAGAGGCATTAATAAATAGAATTGACAATGCACAAAATAAATTAGTCTTGTGGAATATCAACTTAAAAGTTTCCCAGTGTCAAAAAAAAAGTTTAAAATATTGAGAGTGAAGATGATTGATGATAAACATGGAGCCCAGAGAAAGAATAATGAAATGATAGATGTTCCAGAAAAAGATATGTGACTCACAGGAATAAACAGAAATAAAAGATTTAATAAAACACAATAAATACCAAGAAAGATAGAAAAAAAAAGAAGCATAAAACAAAATAACAGAAGAAAAATGAAGTAAATGAGTTAAGACAATAATAAAAGTAAACAGAAAAAAGTCCTTTCTAAAGGGCAAAATACCCAGGCCAAACATAAAAAAAAAACTATCTAGGATACTAGGCTCCTATTATAGTATAAGTCAAAATAAAAAAGAAATATTAAAAATAAAAGAATACAGAATACTAGGCAAATTTTAAACATAGAAGAGACCAGGGTTATGGTATTTCTATCCAGACAAAGTAAAATTACAATTACAATGATAAAGGGACTCTTGATAAATTGGTAGAAGTTACAATCAATCATAAAACTAAAGTAATCAGGACATTTACATGCTCCCCATGCCAGAAAGCAAGATCTCAAATGCTCTGGAGAATGACAGTTTTGCAGGTGACTTTTGTTTTTTTTAATATACATTTGTAATTAAGGAGGGAATGTAAGGAAGATTACATGAAGGGGAGAGAAAGCAAAGTAGAGGATATTTAACAAGATTCAGTGCTCCCTTGAGGGTGGTTACTCCTTCCAAGGGTCTGAAAAAGAGGGTGGCTTCTGGCATTTCGAAAGAATGTTAACTAAACGCACAGGAGCGATGGACAGGGTTTTCTTTAGAATCTTTTACTGAAGTTTAGGCTTAGGGTATGACTACCATCATGAATTGCCCAGTTAGGGATTTATGAACACATCATCTTTGGTAACTTGTATATACCATCCCCTGCCCCCTTTTTTTGTCTACAGCATCCAAATACAGAAAGTAAACATTTTAGACAATTAAAGAATAATTAACAAAACCCAAACATAAATCCATCCAATGCATACTGAGACAGTGATAACCATCTCTTGACTCTGTACTTTAAAACAGTTCCCCAATAAATAAGTACTCTTATGTCCTAGGGTCACTCAAGCCTTCATTCCTTCATGGTGCTTGGGTTACTGGAAACTTCAGGGTGGCCACTTCCAACCTTGAGCAGCTTTTCCTGGAACTGCTCCTGGAAGAGCCCGCACAGAGTGCAATCAGACAGCATGGCCCACAGTCCGTGACACCAACAAATGCAAGAGTGACACCCTTCTCTGCACCACAGTGCACTGAGCATGGTCAAAGCGATACTCTGCCACTTCAGCATCTGATTCAGCAGCTATCAGAAAGGTGATCTGCGCCGCCCGTTGTAGACAATGGGCCACGCAGCTGCTAAGGAGTTTGTGTGCTGGTGCCCAAGGAGCAAGCTGTGTAGCTGAGGTTGCCACTGAATGTTAAGAAAGATGAGTGGGAACACACCCAGGCAGCAGCCCTTAGTCTCTGTTACCATATGTTCTGGTTATCCCCATGTCTTTGTGGCTGCAGGACCCTTCAAGCCAGCAGCCAGCAGCAGAATGACTATTCTGGCGTTCACAGACCGCAAGTAAGAGCATCACCGTCATGTTTAAACATCGATATAAAATGTTAATTATATATAAACCCATTTACCTTTTCCCAATTTATTTCAAGACTGCCTTTGTCAGGGAAATAAAAGAAAAATATAATTTTAACTGTTGAAAAATTGGGGGTAGCTATTTTTTTAAATTTAAATTTGCTGTTATATATTTGTGTAAACCAAATTTAGTCAATGGTAATGATAAATTATTTCAAGAAATTATCCTTAAAACATTGTGGCTAATGCCCTGGCCGGTTTGGCTCAGCCGTTGGAGCGTCGGCCTGTGGACCAGAGAGTCCCGGGTTCGGTTCCCGCTAGGGACATGTACCCCCCCAAAAAAAACACAAAACATTGTGGCTAGGAATTGTGTATATATTTAACTAGAGAATTTGGGAAGATATTAAGTTTAAAGTATTATACCAAATAGGCATTTATTTTATTTAAAAACTTGGTATTCTATTTTACTTATCAAAATTATATCATATAAAGAAAAATTTAATTTTTTTCACCAATTATGTATATAATTACTTCCATATCACCTCAAGTTTACTCCAGTTCATACAAATATCTGTCTTTGCATTGTATCATTGTGTGTAAAAATTGGGAAGTAATACCCTGAAGAATAATCTTTTAAAGCATCTTTCTTCACGACAACTATCAAAATTGAAAATTGTATGTTAATAGCTTAGCTGTTGATTATTGCACACCCACCTATATGAGGACAGAAGGGCTGTCATTGCCGGAACCCTCGCCACAGGGTCCATTGCTATAAGCAGAGAGCTTATAACAACACTGCAAGTATCGTAACTGAAAAGCAATTTTTGATTTGTAGACGCAAGTTCTTCTATGCAATTTTTTTCTCTTGTACTTTGATTATTGCTTCTAGTCCATCATCTACCTTTCTTCCTTTATAGAAAACAAAATTTTTAAAAAAAATATGAACTATTATTCTCTTTCTCCTGTGATTATAGTGTCCTCTCAGTATTTTCAACATAGTTAGCTCTCTGGAAATGTTTCAAACGAATCTTCTACATTATATTATTGTCTCCATCTATACAGGCTGCAATAACTAAATACCCCAGATTGGGTGGCTTACCAATAACAAAAATGTATTGCTCACAGTTCTAGAGGCTAAAAGTCAAAATCAGGGTGCTGGCATGATAGGGTGAAGGCCGTTTTCCAGGCTGCAGACTTTTAGTTGTATCTTCCCATGCGGAAGGGGTGAGGGAATCTCTCCGGAGCCTCTTTTATAAAGGCAAGAACCCCATTTATGAGGGCTTTGCTGTCATGGCCTAATCATCTTCCGAAGGCCTCACCTCTTAATACTATGACCTGTGAGGGTTAGAATTCAATCTAAGAACTATGAGGGGTCACATTCAGACCACAGCAATTACTGATTCCTTGGTTTGTGTTCCCAAAGTTTCTCTTCACTGCTTCAAATGCATACACTTGGCCTTGCCCTGGCCTTTGGAGTTTCCTGACTTGATCAGAGCCTCCTTCATTGGCATGTTTGCCTTGATCTCACCCTTTATCTTAACTCGTTTTCTCTTTATTACTCATTGTTTTCCTGTCATAGTTGCCATGCAGTCTTTTCCATTTGTAGACACCATGCACATGTCACTCAATGCAGCGTTTCTAACAGGAAATGTGGATTCATATCATGGGATGTAACATCAGATACGCTTATCTTGTGTCTGGTCTCTGTATCAAAAACTATGCAAGCAACTCGACTCGTTCAAAGCTTATTTTAAAACTTTGGTAATAGACTAGTAGCTTATGTCAGGTCATCGTTCCCACAGTAAAAAAAAAATCATATGCTCTAGATAAAACATTAAAAAAAATAAACCACTGAAGGTACTGTAGAGCAAACAAAACCAGACAGAAACCGGAGGAGAGTTGAACCATGAAGAAGAGGATTGTCCTGGGGGAGAGTTGTGTTTATATGGCTCTTCACCTGAAGGCATCTCCACTCTACACAGTGCAGGGATACTGGGCACTGGGGCATAAAGTCTTGGTTTTACTGGCCTGAAGGGTCAAAGTGCAGGGTTCAGCTATGCCAGATCAGCTGAAAAATATGAGGATAATTCCAGAAATAAGAGTACTATAGAAGAGGGGACCGCAAAATCTGAGCATAAGCGCCTTTCAGTTCTCTGAACCCTTATTTATGTTTGTGTCCAAACTGAGAGAAGATTTCAGCTGTGCTCACTTCAGGAGAGGGAGTTTGGATTTGTTTGCAGCCAAGATTCCTGTTTCTTAAAACAACAACAACAACAACAGAATCAATATTTTTTAAAAGACGATAACAGAATCAGGAGTTCTAAAAATTAGATTAATGAAACTGAAACAGAGGTGTTTGGGAATGAGAAATGGAAGAATCGACTAAAGGCTGGAAGGCCACATGAAGTGGACGTAGAGGATCTGAAGCTGTAAGGCAGTGAGGTGTCTATGAAGAAAGGTAGAATTCAGTTAGTAGTATAGGAAGAAAATCGATAACATGCCAAGTAAAGCAATATGCTCCTAACAGAGAGTACCTTTAAGACTAGCCTTCAACACTCTTTAAAATCAGGAGGATGCTAGGGCATTAAGCCTCTAATGTGTGCCCACTACTGTGCCAGGCCCTTGCGATGCAGTGGTGAGTTAAAATAGGCAGTGACTGCATCAGGGAGGGAAAGATAATAAGCAAAAGATCCAACAGATGAGGGTGAGATGGCAACCGTGAAAAGTGCTTCAAAATAGGAGTATGTGGCACTCAGTGTGAACATTTAATAAGGAATTGATCTAATCAGGACATCTCTTCCAGGTATTGAACAATTGAAATAAAATGAGTGGGACTTAATTAACTATTTGGAAAACAGAGGGAAAGACCTTCCGGGAAGGGAGGCTGGCATGTGCAAAGTTCATGTGCTGGGAGGGAGCTTGGCAAATGTGTGAGTTTTCTATTTGTTGCCATAACAAATGACCACAAACAGTGTAACTTAAAACAATTAAAACCACACAGATTTATTTTCTTACAGTTCTTGAAATCAGACATCTACAATGGTCTCATTGGGATAAAAATCAAGGTGTGAGCATCACTGTTTTCCTTCCCGGGGGCTCTAGGAGAGTATCCATTTTCTTGCCTTTTCCAATTTCCAGAGGCTGCTCATTTTCTTTGGCTCATAGTCCCCTTCTTCTGTCTTGGAAGTCAGAAATGGCAGTCAGATCCTTATGACACAATATCTCAGTTACCTGGTCTTCTGCCTCCCTCCTTCAGTTTTAAAGATCCTTGTGATTATACTGAGCCCACCTGGATAATCCAAGATAATCTCTGTATTCTAAAGTCAATTGATTAGAAATCTAAGTTCACCTGCAACTTTTATTCCCTTTGGCGTGTAACCTAACATGGTTCCAGGTTCCAGTGATTAAGAGGTGAGCCTCTTTTGGGGACCATTATTCTACCTACTGCAGCGAGTTTAATAGATATCAAGGAAGCCAGTGTGGCTAAAGTCGAGAGAGTTCAGAGAAAGTTGAGAACAAACCACGATGGAGAGGCAAACGCTGGACTCTATCACTACACAGCATCACCAGTTACTAGGCTGAAAGAAGAAGTATAGATTCCACTCTCTCAGACCTACTTCTCATGCTGTTCTCCATAAAGTACCTGGAGAAAGGAGTTGGAAATTTCATGTTTAGCTGAATGGTTAGATATGCAAAAGCAGTAAAGGCTGGAAACACCTCACATGGAAAGATTGATTTTTCTCTTTAGAGAGGAGCAGAAGCATCAAAGGAGAAGGGAGAGTGGCAAGAAGGAAGACAGACAATCAAGAAACACAGATTAGCTGTAGGATCTTTTAAGAACAAAGATGTTCAACAGATTTTTGCTACTGAAATGTAGATCTCTAACTTTTGGTAAAGTTTTTCATTCATAAGAATGCCCTGTGAATAAATTTCTTGTAGAAATCAAGAACAGTGGCTGCATGCTTCTCTGGGAGACACTATGTAGACACGAATAAAAATTTTAAGATGAAAATAATAATTTACTAGGTACAAAAGTCCAAACCAGAGGTCATCGTGAGATGGCACAAATTCCCTCCCAGAAATTCACAGAAATGTGGGGAGAGCATTCAAGGCAAACTTACCCTGATCTTAAAAGACCTGAAAACCCCAAGTTGATGTATAAACTACATGTCTGCTTTCTTTCCCTAAACCCACATTAAAAAAAGATACAGGTTTTCAGTAGCATTTCAGATTCTTTTTTTTTCTTTCTTTTTTTTAATCCTCATCTGAGGACATTTTTGCATTTATCTTCAGATAGAGTGGGAGGGAGAGAGGGAGGAAGAGAGAGAGAGAGAAACATTGACGTGAGAGAGACACATCGAGTGGTTGCCACCCACACGACCCCAACTGGGGCCGAGGACAAACTGCAACCGAGGTACGTGCCCTTAGAGGGAACTGAACCTGGGCTCTCCAGGCCGCGGGCTGACGCTCTAATTGCTGAGCCAAATGGGCCAGGGCCTTTTTTTTTCTTTCTTTATTAATTTTAGAGAGGAAGGGAGAGGGAGAGAGAGATAGAAACACCAATGAGAGAGAACATCGATTGGCCACCTCCTGCATGCCCCCCACTAGGGATTTGGCCCACAACCTGGGCATGTGCTCTGACCGGGAATGTAACCAGTGACCTCTTGGTGCATGGGTCGATATTGCAGCTTCTTTGTCTTGCCAAGATCACTTTCCCATCATTTTAATACAAAATAGCTCTTTGAGTAAATATGTATAGAGAAAATAGAGGAGAAGAGAACACGTTTGTAAGTGTAAAGCAGAACTGCTAGGGAAATAGAGCGTGGGTTTCCTGAAGTACTCCTCCAGGGCCGCGAGTGCAGGGCAACACGAAGGGTAACGGAGAAGTTTGACCATGTTAAGAACCTTCCAATTACTTTGAAAGCTCCTGTTTAAATTTTCTTTTCTGAAACAGGGAGTCGAGTAGTGTTCAATTGCTCTGTTCAGGACAGAAACTTTTACAAAGCAATCAGTTTCTTAAACTGTTAGCCAAACTGAAATCACTTTGGTGTCTGACACCTTGTTTTCCCTGAAGTTTGGAAATGAGATGTAGTGAGAGGAGCCTAGTCTCCAAGTTAGAGAGACTTCACACCTCTAGAGGGAGCAAATAGAAACCAACAACCTGCACCCCAAAAAGGAAATGCTTCCCAACACCTACATATTTAAAAAAATAATAAGTTGCATTTTGCATGTTATTCTATTTTAAATAAAAACAGCTTGAACAACTCTGCAGTGTCGTGTACTACAGCTCCTGCTTTTACATTTCTTTTCTGGTTTCTCAGGATCAAATATTTCTTATCCATCTTCAACTCTATTTATCTGGAGTTACAGTAATTACTCCCCTTAAAAGTATCAGCACGCCAAGAATTTCAAGGGCCTCCAACAAAATGGGCAGAAAAATGAAGAGTCTAGGTTGTGTACTCTGCTCCATTTCAGCAGAGACCTCTGTAATGAACACCCAAGTGCCCAATCCATAGCCTAGGAGTTGACATATTACCTACCCTGCTGTTGCCCTTTTCAGTTATATGGAAACATGAGTTAATGACCAAAAAGAAAGATATGAACTGAGGTGAGGTGCTAGTGACCTGGCACATCCATAAACAAACCAGTTTTTAAACTGAGGAGGAGTGGTCAATTCGTTGGCTGTCAATCATTTTTAAAGACAACACTTATACGCAGCATTTAACATCTCATATGTCACTGTCATGCACAAAATTCCTGTGACAGGACAGAACTCTCAGTGAAAACAAGGTCTGATCTAGACCACATGGAAAGGAAACAGTTCTCTCTAAGATATTTGTTTATATTCATAGGTCTTTGCTCCTAAGTTATAATCTCTATCTCAGAAATCAACATATCTGCACAGAAATAAGTATATCTTGGGTTCACAGTTATTCTATCAAGAGTTTGGTGTTTAAAATTCACTAGTCCCCCTTCCTTGCTAAAAAAACAAACAAACAAACAAAAAACAGAATTGAGCGATATTCTTTAGGATCATCAATAATGACCTCTGGTTTTGAAACCTGTACTTAGAGTTTCTGTTTCTGTCTAACCTATCTATTTTCTGATTCTTTGCTCTATTGTAAGAGGATAGATTGGAGTTCAGAGATGACTGTGTCCTAACTCTCCCCACCCCTCCCCTAAGCCTTTCTTCCCTCCTGCCCCCAAAAGTTTGATTTAAAGAATGGCAACAGATGACCTATAACGCTTGGGACTTCTATGAATAACCAATGCTGTGAGGAAGAAAGCAACATTAGGGTAAAATAAGAATAAGATGAGACTAAATTAAAAACTTAGAGATGCTTTTGTAAATCGTGCAGGTGATTGCTAGTGAAGAGAGATGACTATAAGGGAAAGGAAAGGAAATAAACACACTTAAGAGCCTACAATGTTCTCTCATTTAATTTTCACAAAATCGCATTCGTTTTTATGGATAAGAAAGCAGGCTTGGAGAGGATAGGTTATTGTCCAAAGTGAAACTACAAAAATGAGTGATGGAGTCGGTACTGACTCCACAGCCACCTGACTCCAGCATCTGTCTTATTTTCATTGAAAAGCACAGAGATGTGACATGTTTATGGATTCACAGGAGGCAAAGGAGGCAGAATTTAAGATGAGAACAAGAAATGCAAGGGTTGGGAGAGGAGGCTCTGGTCAGAATGCAGAATCTCCAAAATTGAAGAAAGACATGGTTAGAAATTTCTGAGTGCAGAGGCCAAAACAAACATACCAAGCTGGATTTCAGGGTACCATGAAAAAAACTGATATGGATTTATTTATGTGTTTGTTTGAAATGTAAGGGCCACCCCAACACTGTGTTCTCCTTCTTGATGCTTCCTGCTTTGGAGGTCCCTATATCCCTACCAGTTACTGTAGTTTCTTCTGTAAGTTCATTTAGACTTCTTTGTGTCATCATTTAAATATCTTCATGTCTCTTTCAATACCATCTTTTCCTCTGCCCTATCTCTCCCTTCAGCTATGGCTCTATTTCTTTCCTACTTCTTTTCAAGCAAATATGTTGAATTCTTGTTTTTACCTCCTCACTCCCTGTTCATTACCCAATCTGCTTCCTGCCGCACCAGAATTCATACCAACACATCATTGCCAGTGAACATTCTGAGACCTCCACCTTGCTTGCTCTTTCAGCAGAATTTGACACTTTCATCATTTTTTAATGACATTAATTCTGGTTTTATTTTTATCTCTGTTCATTTTTTGTCTTGTTTTGTTTTCTCTCTCACATCTAAAATTATCCTTATTGTTGAATGTATTACAGATGTCCCCCCTTCTTCCCCCCATTGACCCTTTCCTCCCCAATCCCGCCCCCTTCCTGCCTTTCCCACACTATTTTTTATGTCCATTGGTTATGCATATATGCATAGAAGTTCTTTGGTTTATCTCTTCCTGCCCTCCCTTCCCCCTTCCCTTTGAGGTTCATCAGTCTAACAACCAATTTGTACTTCTTAATTCCTTCATGTTCTTCATCCATTCCCCTCAGCCCCATCCCATTTGGCAAGCAAAAAATAAAGTTCTCTGTATCTATGAGTCTGTTTCTGTCCTGCTTGCTCATTTTGTTTGTAGATTCAATTGTTGATAGATATGTATTTATTGCCATTTTATTGTTCGTATTTTTGTTCTCCTTCAAGAAGACTCTTCAACATTTCATATAATACTGGTTTGGTGGTGATGAACTCCTTTAGCTTTTTTCTTGTCTGGGACACTCTTTATATGTTCATTGATTCTAAATGATAGCTTTGTAGGATAAAGTAATCTTGGTTGTAGGTTGTTGCTTTTCATCACATTGAATATCTCTTAACACTCCTTTCTAGCCTGCAGAGTTTCTTTTGAGAAATCGGCTGACAGTCTTATGGAAGCTTCTTTGTAGGTAATAAACTGCTTTTCTCTTGCTGCTTTTGAGATTCTCTCTTTGTGTTTAACCTTTGGCATTTTGATGATGATGTGTCTTGATGTGGACCTCTTTGGGTTCATCTTGTTTGGGACTCTCTATGCTTCCTGGACTTGTATGTCTGTTTCCTTCGCCAAGTTAGGGAAGTCTTCTGTCACTATGTTTTCAAATAGGTTTTCAATTTCTTGCTCTCTCTTCTTTTAGCACCCACATGATGCGAAAGTTGGTAAGCTTGAAGTTGTCCCAGAGGCTCCTTAAACTGTCCTCATTTTTTTGGATTCTTTTTGCTTTTTGCTGTTCTGATTGGGTGGTTTTGGTTCCCTTATATTCCAATTCGATGGTTTGCTTCTTGGCTTTGCCTACTCTACTATTGATTCCCTGTAAATTATTCTTTATTTCAGCTAGTGCACCCTTCATTTCTGACTGGTCCTTTTTTATGTTGTTGATGTTCTCACTAAGTTCCTTGGAGTTCTCATTAAGTTCCTTGAAAGTCTCAGTAAGTTCCTTGAGCATCCTTATAACCAGTGTTTTGAACTCTGCATCAGATTGATTGCTTATCTCCATTTTGTTTAGTTCTTTTCCTGGAATTTTGTTCTGTTCTTTCACTTGGGACATGTTTCTTTGTCTCCTTGTTTTGATTGCTTCCCTGTGTTTGTTTCTATGTATTAGGTAGAGTTTCTATGTCTCCTAGGCTTTGTAGGGTGGCCTATTCTTATACATGTCCTGTAGGGTCCAGTGGCAAGGACTCCCTGATCACCCCAGCTGGGCTCTTGAGGCACACCCCTAGTGTAGACTATACACCCTTTTGTTCTAATTGAGTCTTGATTGCTGCTGGCACATCAATGGGAGGGATTTACTTAGGCCAATCAGCTGCCAGGACCGGCTGTGCCCACTGATCACTGGCCTCTGACTACCTTGGAGGATCAGCTGTGTAGGAGCCCAACACACAGAGCAAGACTTACTTGAGCAGGGCTCTGGTACCCACTGAGTCCACTCATTGAGTGTGTCATTTGTGGAGGTGGTTGGGTGGTGGTGCTTCGATGTGGTCTGAAGCTATCCACTGGGTGTGCTGGCTCTGGGGAAAGGTCAGCCTCTGCTTGTGTTCTACCTGGGGCCACCTGGAATAAGCTACAAAGTGATCTACAGATGGCTGCTTCTTGTGCTGGGCTTGGAAGTGCCCAGGAACAGCCAAGTTGTGAACCAAGACTGGCTGCTTCTAGTGCCAGGCCTGGGGCCACTTAATGAGAGGTATGGGGCTCGTTGAGACCAGATGCTGCTTGTTTGAGAGATTTTAGGAAAGTCTGAAGCAGAATCCAAGACAGGCCAATCCTATGGTAAAGCCACTGGAAACAACTTGTGTGGGCCAAAGGTTGGATGAGGCAGGGCCTCAGGAAATCACCAGAGCGGGGCAAACAGTGCAAGCCAGGTTGCTGGTGACCCAGATATGGCTGCTGTCTGTTGCCCAGGGAAGGACTCACCAAAGGAATAATGGCCTCCCACAACAAGTCTGCCCAGGAGAAAGCTGCCCCTCCAGCTCTCGCCCCGATGCCAAACAACTCAGTTCTTCCCCATATGTCTCTGGTGCCTTTCAAGCTGCCTCCCCCATGCTGCAGCCCAGAAGGAGTGAGTCTGAGTAAGTGCATGTGCGGGCCCTTTAAGAGGAACTGCCTGGGACTCCAGAACACTCAGCCTCCCTCAGCCTCAGTTCCCACTGGTTTTACAGCCAGAAGTGATGGGGCTTCTCTTCCTGGCACTGGAACCCTCAGCTGGGTGTGTGGTGTGGGACCCCTCACTCCTCAGGGAAGACCTTCACAGCCAAGGTATCCCTCCTGATTTTTATCTGCCACACGTGAGTGTGGCACCCTCCCATCCACCTCGCCCCTCCTACCAGTCTCCATGTGGCTGCTTCTTTAATTTCAGCTCAATGTCAGGCAGTTCTGAATGATGGTTGTTCTGTAGTTTAGTTGTAATTTTGATGTGGTAGTGGGAGGAGGCGAGTACCAGGTTTACCTACCCCGCCATCTTGACCGGAATCTCTCTTTCTGTTCATCTTTAATATCCTTTGTAGTGTCACCTACTTCTACCTGTCTTTCAGGTACTGGTGACCCTCTGAGTTTTGCCATTGGCCCAATGCCTTTCCTACTCTAATCTCTATCTTAGGGTGTCCTTATCCATGCTCATGGCTTTACTTACCAGTCATATCCTGATTACTCTTCAGTAACTAGTCTAATAATAACTAGACTCTCCAGTTCCAAAACCTGATTTCCAACTATCTACTGAACGTGTACACTTGGATATCTCATGGACACTTAAAACCAAGCATCTCTAATTCTGAACATATTGTATTATTCCCTAAACCAGATATTTCTAGAGGTTTCCACATCAGCGAATCACTCCACTCATTTTTTAGTTGTTCATGATGAACACCTGGAACTCAACTCTTGACTTGCTCCCTCCTTCACCAAGCCATTCCAACTGTATCTAATCAATGGCTTGATCAATGTTACCTCTCAAATATTCAAATCTACTTCGCTCCATTCTATCCTGACTAAGCCAACATCATTTCTCATTCTCACATCTATCATAACCGGCTTCTCCACTTCTAGCCTTGTACCCTTAACCCATTCTCCACACTGTGTTCAGAGTCCATCATGTAACTCTCTTTATTAAAATATTTTAATAGTCCTGGCTGGTTTGGCTCAGCGGTTAGAGCATCGGCCTGTGGTCCAGAGAGACCCGGGTTCGGTTCCCACTAGGGGCGCGTACCTCAGTTGCAGTTTGTCCCCGGCCCTGGTTGGTCGTGCGGGAGGCAGCCACTCGATGTGTCCCTTTCACGTCGATGTTTCTCTCTCTCTCTCTCTCTCTCTTCCTCTCTCTCCCTCCCACTCTGTCTGAACAAAAGATGGAAAAATGTCCTCAGGTGAGGATAAAAAAATAAATAAAAATAAATAAAATATTTTAATAAATTTGCAGTGTGTTTTACATGAACTTCAAACTCTAAAATAGCTTACAAATTGTATGACTGATCTCTCTTTCAGTCTCTCCTACCTCATCCTTGACACACTCTCCACTCTCCACTGTAGCGACTTCCTAGAATGCTGTTCCTTCCACCACACCCCCCTTCTTTTTCATTTGGCTAACTGCTCTTTATTCTCTAGTTCTCAGCCTAAATATCTTTTTTTTTTTTTTAAGAGGGATCTCCCTGGCTCTCAGGTTAGGTTAGGTTTTGCACTCTCATGGCACACAGCAATTAAAAAATATATAATATTCACCATGCATTATGGTAACTTATCATTGGATTATCTTCCCCACTGGACTGTGAGCTCTATGAGCACAAGACCCATGGGAACATGATCACAACTGTATTTGCACAGTGGTGTGTTTGACACATAGTCAGTTCTCAATAAATACTTATTGAATAAAAGAACCCAAGCTCAAAAGATAATCACATAAACCAGGAAGTCTAAGGTAGACAGACATAAAGTGGTACCCTCTAATCCCATTACTTTGACCCCATTGTTTGTTCTTTGTTCCACCAATGTCAGGGACAATGAGTACATAGTACACAGTGCAATCAGGAGCTCATGGAACAAATTGATTAGTAATAGAATTTTAGCCCCGGCTGGTTTAGCTCAGCTGTTAGATCATCAGCCCGTAGACCGAAGGGTCACAGGATCAGTTCCCAGTCAAGGAATCATACCTGGGTTGCAGGTTTAATCACCGGCCCTGGTCAGGGTCATGTGGGAGGCAGCTAATCGATGTGTCTCTCTCACATCAATGTTTCTTTCTCTCTCTCTCTCCCCCTCCCCTTTTCTTTCCCTTCCGCTCTATCTAAAAATTAATAAAAAAATGTCCTCAGGTGAGGATTAAAAAATAATAATAATAATAGAATTTTAAAATTCTGATAAAATCTATTTATGAAATGTCTAGAAGAAACTGCTTACCATTATCTCATAAACTTACTAAGAAATAAACACAAGCTCCTAGTCTCTTGTTCTATTCAAAATGAATATTATTTCATCTAAAAATAGATTAAATGGAAATAACGTAAAAATATAAACTGCTAGACTGGCCTACAAATTTTGTTACTGTCAAAATATTTACAGAAAAATGACACATCTTAACAAAAGTTATGGTGGTAACTTTGACCTCAGAAAATCAGACATGGAAAATAATAACCATAAAAATAAAAATTGTAAATGGAAGAACTTATAGTACATAAAACTTAATGTGGATATCAAAAGGGGTCAAATCAAAGCCATAGTAAAATTAATTGATTCTGCTGAAAATAATTTTAGTAAGATAAAAATGGAAAAAGACAATTTTAAATGGTTTGACTGCTCTTTAGAGGGAAATGAAAAATAAACTAAGCTTAATGGATTTTTATTTGAAAAATAACATTTGGCAAAAGTTTATCATTAAATATGTATAGGTACATCATTAAATATATATACCCCAAAATACCTACCATTAACTATGTACATATGTATACAGTTGATGTATGTATAGTTGATAATATACGAATACAAATATCTCATTAAGATGAGACATAGAGCAAAATCAGTTGGGTCAAAACAGTTGGATCAAAAGTATCTGCGACCCAGGTATTATCCCTTATGGTTAATCTTGTAAGCTCATAGAAATGTCAAGTGACAATCAGAGGATTGTTTGGTAAGCAGAGAATCAAAACAAAAATAATTAATTCACATTAAAGTATTAGATAGGAATAGTCCAAGATAGCCTGATGTGTCCACCTTCATAGCCAGGACTAGATAGCACAAATTATTTGGCTTTATTATTGAAGTTTTCAAAAGTTGTGTGTGTGCGTGTGTCTCTTTTGGCAGATTTAGAATGCAAATTTTCGCCCCCTTACTCCTCAACATAAGCCCTCATCAACTCCTAATGGACTGGTTTTATAATTTACATGCAAATAATGTCGTATGTAATCCCAGCTTTGCAATTTTTCTCCCTACCTGGAATTCTCCTCTCCTGTCCTCTTATCCATAGCTAAGCCATGATTTCTGCTGTATAAGGTCTACATTGATCAACATAGACTTCTATTTATCTTCAACATCCCCTTTGAATTACTAGAATTTTTAACAGTTTATAGAAATATTTCCTTGGCATTTATAATTCTCCTGTTTTGGAGAAATGGTACTTTATGGGGAGGACAGTATACTGTCTGTTTCTCCCAACTAAATAATTACCTCCTTGAGGAAAGGAAAAGATGATGTCTTAAACAGCTTTGTGTCTCCCACGCTGTCTTGCACATACTAGGCAACCAATGCAAGTTTTATTGCCTTTTAGATTCTAAAGGAAATAGAAAAGTCTTTAGAAAACATCCTATCATAGCATGATTCTCATAGATGTATTCTCCATGAACCCTTAAGAGAAATGGTACTATCCTATTTGATAATTTAATTTTAAAAAGCCAAAATTGTGGGACGTACAGAGAGATTGTAAACAAATAGCCTTTGGCCACAAATGTATTTTGTTTAGCACTTAAATATTGTTGTTTTCAACTTAATTCATGGTCAGTCTTTGAAAATCAGAAAAATTCATTAAAATCTGAATTTAGACTTTATCTTGAAAAATAGGAAGTGTTGGCAATAGTGGGTCAATATGGGTCAGTCTGGCAATAACTGTCTAAGGCCAAGCACGGCTGCCCCTGTAAGGTGCACGCACCTCCACCAAACCCTCCTCTCAGCCTTCTTCACTAGTTTTACATTTGCAGCCAGACTCATATAGGCCTTTGGGGTTGCTGTCCAGACCCTACTGTGACAGTGTTTACAGTTAGTTCTAGAATAATTTATTTCCCTAGAAACAAACCCCCTTCTCATCAGAAATGGGCCTCTGCTTTTCTGTCCTTGAACAGGTCAACTAAATTATGACTCAGATCCCATTCTATTGATGTCTGCAGCAATCCAAATAAAAGGTAGCATTCCAAGTATTCAGGGAAAGAAACCAAGCTACTATTTATGTGATGAAATCATAGGATGGCTCAAGAAAAAAGGGAATAAATCATTAGTCAGCCAGACAGAATGTAGGATCTGCAGGAGCCAGCAGAAAGTTCACTGAAATTATGGCAGAGAGGAGCACACGTGTGCACAGAGACACGTGCAGAGATGTAGACCCAGTAAAGACAGAATTCCAGCCCAGCTCTGTGAACAACTGTTTTTCTTCTCGCACTCTGGATGCCTAATTTAGAATGCAGTAACGAGCCTCGATTGTCACATCATTTCTCAGAAACACTGCACAGCGCAATCCATACCAAGATCTCAGCGGTTTGTAAAATGTTGGTTTATCATTAGAATACAGTAGGGTTGGGATCCAGAAAGGCAGAAAGAAGAACTGAGTTCAATCAAGAGAAAAATGAAGAAAAAATATGTATTTTTGTATAGAAAAGAATAAGGATATTTAGGGGCTTTGGTAAACATCACATTCAAGAGATTCAGTGTCTGTTTCTGAGTGAGGATACTGTAAAGATTCTAAGTAAGACTGTATCACCAAAAGGAGCAGAGTCCCTGTACTTAAAACTCTGCTCCCAAACTATTAGACTATGGTTTTTTTTAAACAAATTGTTTAGTGAAAAGGCACAGCCTGAAAAGATTTGGGTGATCTTAGTTTTTTTGTTTTGTAAGTGAAGAACTGCAATCCAGACAATGTGCTAAGGTAATGCGCTCAGCAATTATTTACTGAATATCTTTCTGATGTGCAAAGATTAACTATCCAAAGTCATTGCTCCCGGACAACTTACAGTCTAACAGGACAAAAGGGCAGGAACTTCTAAACAGTATATACTCATGAAATAATTAATGGTAATGATAATAATGATCAGTTACTAAGTGCTACAATGTGTTATATGCTGTGTTACATGATGTCTGTCTGTTGCTTCATTTATTCCCCTAAACTTCTTACTGGTAAATATAATTGTTCAAACATTAAAATTGCAGTGATTGAGGCTCAGAAATTAAACACATTCATTCAACAAATAATTCTAATTGAAGGTACTTGAAATATAGTAGTGATCATAGAGAAAAAAAATAGAGACAATGTGTATAAACCAGCTATATATATGTACATATAGATGTCTGGCAGGAATATATGGTAAGAAGAAAAATAAAGTAAGGTAAAAGGATGAGAAAGGGAAGACAATTTCTTTGCAAGGTAATACTTAAGAAAAGATTTAAAACAGGTGAAGAGAAGAGCCATGGAAATACGGGGGGAAGAATATTCGAGGCACATGGAACAGAAAGTGCAGAAGCCCTGAATCAAGAGTAGATGTGAGAAATATTAGTTCTCCCTTTCCTATTTATTAGGAGTTAAAACATAAATCAGACATGAATCTTTCCCCCTAGAAACTTATAATTTACTAGAAGGGTAAAACATGTACACTAATAAAACTAGTATAGTAATAAAAGAGATGGAAATAAAATTAAAGGTCCAAAGAAGTAGATATTTGTGTAATTTAGCAAGAGGAAAATTACTGCAGATCAGAGAAGACTGAAAACCTCCCAGAAGTGACTTTTGAACTCTACCTTTAAAAACAGGTCATCTGACCACTGAGATATTGGATTTGGGTAAGTTATTGAGAGTAAGGAATACTTTCTAATCAGTGGTAAGAACTTCTTGATCAAAGTAGAACATTGCAGAAAAAGTAGAATATGTGGGAATGAGAGCAGAAAGAGAGGAAAAACAGAACATTTGGAAACACTGAATGAGGGCATATTCAGTCCAAGCTCAGGCACTTGCAAGTCGATATTGGTAGGAGTTGATGACTTACTGAATGTTTGGAATGTGGGACTTGAGAGGAAAGAATGAAGATGACACTGATATTTTACACCTTGATTTCAAAGAGAGAGGTGAAAAGAAAAGGAATTCTAGAAGAGGAGCAAGTTGGTGACCTTGAAGACAGCCAACTTGTGCAGTTCATTAAATATGAGCTCCTGGAGCAGTGGTTCTCAAACATGGGCATGCATTGGAATAATAGAATGACTGTGAAAACATGGATTGCTGGGCTCCACCTGCTGAGTGTTTGAATAATTAATGCATTATAACTGCATTTCTAACAAGAACGCCAGTCAGAGCCTAGGGGAAAGTGGCAAGGTTTTTCAAAATTCACTTTGGTCATCTTCTTAGAGAACTAGGATCACAACTCAAGTAATCTATTTAGGTTTTTCCCCATTTTCATTGTTACACAGTTTCTGAAATTTCAATGTTAATAACATTAGTGACTATTCTAGGATTAAGAAAAGATGTTTACAAATTAATTTGAAAGTGTTCTAGAGAGCACTGTTCAGTAGAAATATAATGCAATCACCGATGTGATTTCTAATTTTAGAATACTCATTTAAAACCTTTTTAAAGCAAAAAGAAACAAATGAAGTCATACATAAAACATATTCATTTCAAAATGTAATAAATATAAGAAGTTATTAAGGAGACATTTTACTTCTTTTGTAATAAATCTTTGGAATCCAGTGTGTATTTTATACTTACAGGCTATCTCAGTTTGAAATATCTACACGGAAAACACTCAATAGCCACATGTGAGAAGTGGCTATCATACTGGACAGTGCAGTGCTAGACCATATGAGTGGAATGTCTAATAATAATAATGACAGAGTTAACTATGTCTGGGATTTAAGAGTGGCAGTCAGGGAGCAGGATCCAAATTTAACCTAAATGTTAATGATCTTAACTTGTTTGTGCCAAGGCAAAAGCCAGAAAAGGGTACATAAAGACAGGGCCAAAACAAAGATTAAGTAAAACTAAATTGACTTCTCTTCCAGCCAATATGGAGTAACAGAAACCAGATTTACTTTCATGATGAAAGATCTAAAAAAAAAAAAAAAAAAGTGGACAAAACATCTGAAACAATGTCTTTTATCCATTAGGTGTCAGTACAGAACGTAATTCCTAAGACAGAAGACATAAACAAGGTGAGCCTTACAAATGCCACCCCTTATTGTTGGGAGAGAGTTTCTAGGTCATAGTAGACTTCCTGTATGAACTATGAAAGTATTGAAATAGGCCAATATTCACATTCTTTTGTTCCAAGGAATGGGAAAGTGGGTTGATTCAGAAGGATGGAATAAATCCTAGTCAGTTAAGGAAGACTGTTTTTATTAGCTTTTGTCAACTATTAATGTAGAATAAAACTCTATAACAGTTTAAATTTTAAACTTAGCATAATAGGAAGAACTCTCAAATATTTACTGGTAATAGCATAGCGCTGCTAATCTGAGCCGGTGGATTACAAAATGCATCCCCTCTTTCTTCTGTGACTCATGCTGCATTTGTTTGTAGCTGTTCATAGTCTGCCCACAGGGTTTGTCTTCAGTGTAAGTTTAAAATAAGATATTTCCATGGAGAACCTTTAGTGGTGATAGTTTCTTAGCAACTCCTATTCCTATATATTTATTTTAAAATATGGTCTTTTTTCATGTATTTAATTTTCCAAGTTTCATCTTTAATATCTGTTATTTCTTAACATGTTGGTTGCTACAATGTTAGAATTTGTCTGATTGTGGTGGGTATTACAGAAACTCTGGTTAAATTATAATTTAAAGATTTTAAAAGTAAAAAAAAAATGGGAGGGGAACCAAAATGGAGCCTAGAAATCGTCCTGAGTTGAGAACATTGAGGTGAAAGTCTGGAGAGACCAAGGCAGTTTGCAAGACAGATTGTGAGAGAAAATAAAGCACATGGAAATAGAGTACAGAAGATCCTGGAGCATCCTTGTCAGTCTGTAGCAGAGTACTATGAGGAAATTATCTGGAGCTGGAGAAAAGCCACCCTGAAATATTAGAGGAACTCACACAGAGATGCAAATAGTTTGTATTCATTTCAGAACAGGAAAATAACCTTGTTATTTACAGGACATTGACTAGAGAACACAATAAGCATTGCCCTAGTAGTGGGACAAAATTAGCCCTAAACTAAGGAGATTCTGATCCATGTAGTAAAGTTGAAAAGTAAGCCTCAAAAAAATAAAACTGTAATTGACCCTTGAACAATGTGGAGGTTAAGGGCACTGATACCCCCCCCACCTCCACCAACCATGCAGTCAAAAATTCATGTATAGCTTTTGGTTCCCCTAAAAGTTAACTAGTAATAGCCGACTGTGATCAAAAGCCTTACTGATAACGCAAACAATTGTAACACAAATTTTGTATGTTATATGTATTATATACTGTACTCTTAAAATAAGTACACTAGAGAAAAAATGTTATTAATAAAATCATAAGGATGAGAGTACTGTGATGTATTTATTTTCTCAAACCTGTGTATAAATGGGCCCATACAATTCAAACCCATGTTGTTTAAAAATCAACAGTATTTCCAAATAATTTTTGTACCAAAACAAAATTTAAGAGTATATATATAAATTCAAAAATATCAAGTACCAAACACCGTGCAATTTATGAAGTCTGGCATTCAATAAAAATTACCCAGCATGAAAAGAACTGGAGATATGACCCCGAATGATGAGAAAAAAACATTAATCAATGGAAGAAATCTAGAAATCACAAAAATGATAGAATTAGTAGACAAGAACATTAAAACAATCATTGTAATCATATTCCTTATTTCAAAAAATTATAGGGAAAATTGAATATATAAGTAGAGACATAAAATATATTTTCAAAGGATCAAATTAAAATTCTAGAGATAAAAACTACAACACGTGAGCTCAACAGCACATTGGACTTTACAAACGAAAATATTAATGAACTTGAAGATGTAGTAAGATAAATGATATAAAATGAAGTTGAAATAAATTGAAGAGCTTCAGTGGGCTGTGGGACAAATTCAGGTGGCCTAGTGTATATGTAGTTGGAGTTCTCAAATATAGCAGAGACAGAAAGAAAATATACTTGGAAAAAATTATAGCTGGAAATGTTTCACATTTAAAGAAAATAGTAAATGCACATGTCCTAGAAACTTAATGTATCCAAATATATAGAACATGAAGAATGTTACACTAAGGAATAGCATAATCAGATTGCTAATGTCTTCGTCTGCTAGGCTGCCATAACAAAATGCCATGGACCGGGTGTCTTAAATAACAGAAATTTATATTTATTTTTTCATGGTTCTGGAGAATGTAAGTGTAAGATCAAGGTGCCAGTAAGTTGATGTCTGATGAAATCTCTCTCCTTTGGTTGTAAATGGCCAACTTCTCACTATGTCCTCAAATGGCCTTTCCTTGATCTGTTTACATGGAGAGAGAAAGTCCTGCTGTTTCTTTCTCCTCTTATAATTTCATCTTGATGGACTCACCCTCATGACCCTGTCTAAACCTAATTATCCCCCAAAGGCCCCAACTCCAAGTACCATCACATTGGAAGTTAGAGCTTCAACATATGACTGGTGGTGGTGGTGGTGGTGGGGGCACATTTCAGTCAATGGAAGCTTAAAAAAAGCAATAATAAAATTATTTTAAAGGCAGCCACGGAGAAAAGATAGGTTACATACAGAGAAACAAAAATAAAGACGACAGCATATTTCTCATAAAAACAATGCAAGCAAAAAGACAGTGGAACAATATTTTTAAAGTACTTAAGGAAAAAAATTCTCAATCTTTTAAGATTATCTTGAGCCATTTGTAAAAGATAAAAAAATATTTATAGTAGTACAGAAAACTTTGATGGGGAAGATTTCTTACTTTCTTTTTTGAACAATGAAGAATATATCTCTGCAGCTTAGTTGCATCATTTGAAGAATACACTTTTTTCTCAATGTTTATGGAAGATTCTAGAATAAATAAAATCAGCCTCAAGCTCTGCTTTTCTCTCCCACATTGATACTTATTACAATTGGAGAAGGTGCCTCCAATCCAAACTCTATATAATAAAAAGTTTTGTTCAGAAGAGATTTTTCTAATTGTCAGAGGTTTGACAACTTTTTATATAGTAAGGTGTAGCTCTCACCACCCACTTTGAACCAAACAATTATTACAGACTTCTTTCTTTAGAAGAAACCTTTAACTACTTCATCTCCCTTAAAGTTGACTAATGCTGAAGACTAACCAAGGCTTTTTTGACTTCTAAGAGCAAAAACAAATACACCAACAAGTAGGGAAAATGAGTGTGTTATATGCTAAGTTTTTTCCTGAACTCTGTTATAATTTCTCAATGTTTTCATATTCCAACTTTATGAAACTCAAGAATGTGACTTTCAAAGTATCCTAAAGAAAAATAAATTACTGATGTCTCTCTGCCACACCACATAATAGAATTATACATTTCTATATCTAGGAGAATCTTTATTTTAGAAATAGGGGGACTGAGGCTGAGGTGAGTGAAGTCAACTCCCTATGGTATTAATAGTTTTTTAATGTGGTTCCTCCTTGGAGGCCTGTGTTAGCAATGGAAAGGATACAACTTTGAAGATAGTGGACCAGGATTTGAATTTTATCTTTTTAGCTTTGTGTACATGGACAATTTACTTAACACATTGAGCCTAACATTCATTAACTATAAAATAGAGATGCAAGCTAATTATTGTAGTGACAATACATATGTAGCAGTGTCAAAATTTACACATTAATATTTGTATTGCCTAATTATAACTTTATAATTCATTTCCTATATCAAAATTAAACTTTTTTCTAAAGCTCCCAATCTCCACAGAGTGGAAAAATTATTATTCTATCCAACTTTAATAAATCTAGAGTAATCCAGCGATCTTTTAAATCAAATTCTTATCTTAACCACTTTCTAACATTTAGACACTTTAGGAGTACATATTCAGCCTTTAGAGGCTTCTTCCCTTTTCCTGTATCTATTATTAAGCCCAAGGTTGACCTAAGTTCCCCGGGAGGTTCATGTGTGGTGCTGTATTGGCACCAGGGAAGAGTTAAACAATGTCCCTGGGTCTTGGTTAGAGATACCACATCCCCATTATCTCTGGCCCTGGGCCCACCATATCACTGGGCATCCTCAGTTGATACCCACTGAAGTTGGTTTAACCTTGTTAGCTTCTTGGGCATTGTACCAACATACATCACAAAAGACAATTAACTTAGTCATTTCTAGCACTCACTTATACAATGGGAGGGTAAACTTTGTGTGGGCTCCACACCAGAAGATGTTGTATTTGTCTATTCTAGTGCATAGACCAGAGAGTTGAGTATCATCTTTGAAAACTAGTCACCAGTAGATGTGTCTGTTTGAAGAAATATTGGTATGAAGTTTGGCCAAATGTCCATAAATCTGCAGCATTGTTTTCCCAGGGCATAGGAAAAGTAGAAGACACAAGGTCTTTTACTTAGGAATAAAAATAATTTTAAATCAGTACCTAACAAGTGTGTGTGGGGGGGTAGGCTTTGACAAAGGACAACATCTTCAAAGTAAACCCACTATGACAGAATAAAAAATTAAGTCCTGTGAAAGTAAAAGTAACTAATTCAGAATATGCAAAGTAACTTCACAGATTCCCAAACCTCCAGGCCCTGAAGCTTTTGCTTAGAGAGCAAAATGCTTCTCACTTCACTAAACCAGCTGTCTCTTAAGACATGGATAAGAACTGCTAACTCTGGGACCCTGAGTGCCTGCTGGGAGTCTCAAGCTTTGTTCCAATGTCAGTCTCTCTTTCTCTGACAACACAGTCCCCTTGCTTCCCATTTTGATAGACACCAGTATCCCATTAGGAGAGGAGAGCACACAGTAAAATGACTACTGGAGTTTTCCTATCCCTGGACATGCTTTATCCAAGCATTCCAAGAAAGGTCAACAAAATTAAGCAGCAATTTTCAAGGAAGATAAATCATCGATAATCTTCATTATTAGACATTTTGGGCTACTGTGTTGAATAAGAAATATTACCTGCCAGACTAATTCTTTATGTAGGCTAGTCTTGTCTTGCTCTGAAATAGCTAATGGAGAGGCATACATGACTTACATCCTAACCCACAGAGTTCCAGCTATTATGATTTGAGAACACAAGGAAAAATCTTTCTGCCCTAAAAAATTTACCTGACTTGTTTAAGTGGTTTTGTTGGTACCATGATTTTAGACAAATACTTCAGGCCTGTCTGAGGTAAATATCAAATGAGATAAAATACTCCAAATGTGAACTCATTTCTTAGATCTTTCCAACTAATAGGGAAAAGAGCAGATACTTTTGGAAATGGATCCAAGAATGTTAAATAAGGTCTTGAAAAACAAATAAATGGGATAGACTCACAGAAAAGAGGGTCTAATGTTAGTTAAACCAAAAGAGTTTAATGGACCTTATATTTCTGTAAGGGCTGGGGACCTCAGCCATGAGGTCATCTACCATAGGGAAAGGAACAAAAATACCCAAAGTTCAACGAGAAGAGTTAAGGCCAAAATATGACTGAGGAATGTAGATGGGCAGTTTCTAAATAAGGATTAGGTTCAACATCAAAAAGTTAGGAGAAGGACTAGAGCTGTCGCAGATTCCAAGGGCACAGGCCAGTTGGCATCTTCTAAGATCAGCACAGTCAAGAGAGAATAGACCAGGATTGATAAGATGTGCTAGCTGAGAGCAGTCAGTTCAGAGCCCAACACAGTTGGGCAGATTCATAAGATGTTCCTTGAGAATATGAGGACTGAGCCTATGATAGATTCTCCTCATTGTTTTTAGGCATCGTGCTTAGGATGACTTGAGATGGACTGGAGTCAGAGAGAAGCATTTCTCCATAGGCGACTTTAATCCTTTGATGTGGTACAAAAGGGAACTTCAAGGAGACTTTAAATAATCTTAGAACTGACTTTGATAATTCCACTTTATCAAACAATGCCTCGCCGCATTTGATAATTTTCAACTCTTCTACTTCAAAATATTCAATTCTGAGACCAGGGCTTTCTAATTCTAGTCCTCAATCTACTCATCATTCTTATCAAATCTTCTCTTTGATATTGTCACACTTTAGTCTCCTGATCCTTCCATACTGGCTCTTTCTGTTTGCTTAACTCCTTATCCGGCAATCTCATCAGAAACCTTATGTGTCTCACCCCACTAAACCTAGCAATTCCCTCTCTGGGGTCAATTAAGCCATCTGTTTCTTGTATCTATACCCTGGGTGTTGAGAAAACCAAAACCAAATTACTTTACTCAGCTGGTTGGTTATACTACAGAATAATGGTTTCTGATTAGTTGGTCTCTCGGAAACACATGTTTTTAAAATTCATTTAACAAACGATCATTCCTCACTACTTTCCTGATACGTGTAAAGTGTGTCAAGTACTGAGCTATAAGTCAAAAGTAGTAAATATTTATGCAAGTTTGAAAATTGAAGCACTCTTGAGGTACTTGAAATGATTAAGATGCATTAATTCTTTTTACCTTTCCTTTTGCAATAAGGATGATGGCGTCTTAGAATCTATAAGATCAATCTCCAAAAAATAAATATGAACAGAAACAGAGGTGAGTTGTCAGCATCCACAGGGGGCAACACCACAGTTCCCAACACCTGCCAGAGGCTAAACTTAAAGGTAGAAACATAGATTTTTCAGTGCCGTTCTCATTTTCCTGCCCGTTCAGAGGCCTGGGGTCTCTGACATTCCTTGGACTGCCTAGAATTTCTGGCTGTATTACCCAGTCACTGCGCCTTAGATATACTCTGAGCTAGAAATCCATCCTGCATCTTATTCTAATTTGTTTTAGAAAGTATTCATTGTATTTCACTGTATGTCAGACCCTGTGCTAAAGATACAAATAAGAAATATGACACCTTAGCCAAGTCACTGAATCTCCCTTTGAACTGACACTTTACAATGGTTTTAATTTTAAAAAAGGTATCATAGGCTTATATGCAATTTGTATTGTGGGAAATGAATGAGTGTATTTCTTCCTTGGAAAAAAGTTTTAAAAAATCAGAAGAATGGGTAAGCCTCAGATAAGTCCTAAGTATAAAGAAAGCTGGAAATTTTAGACACTGCCATGTAAGAGGATCTGTGGATGTACAGTACAGCTGACAGAGACATGGACGGAGTAGAACTTTAATGAGAAAAAAGGTCTGGGATAGCTTGTTATTGATAAGAAAAATAAAGCTAACATGAGCACACTTTTAAAAGCCTAACCTACTAAATTAATAGGTTATTTAAGCTGTTCTTTCTTTAAAAAAAAAACAATTTTTAAAAATTTATTGATTGATTTTAGAGAGAGAAGAAGGGAGAGATAGAAACATCAATGAGAGAGAACACTGACTGGCCACCTCCTGCATGCTCCCCACTGGGGATTTGGCCCACAACCTGGCCATGTGCCCTGACCAGGAATCGAACTGGCAACCTCTTGGTGCATGGGTTGACACTCAACCACTGAGCCACACTGGCTGGGCTAACTTGTCCTTTCTAAAGACCCAAATATTAGTTCACTTAAAGGCCCATTCTTGTTTTATTAGCCTCTTCTTTATATTCAAAAAATTTTACTAGGGCCCTTTCATATTAAAATGTGAAGCACTACATAATAATTATAAAATAATTATCTTTTAAACCAAAATTTTAGTTCCTATATGTCTGAGATAGGAGATAAGAAAAGCAAATGAGACTAAGCCTCACCTTCCAGAAGAACACACTCATGGGAGGCAGTCTGATGTCCTGATGTGTTGATTAAGAGCGCATGTTCTCACATCAGACGTCCAAGGTGTCAGTCCCTATTCTGCCGTTATTTAGTTAATAGCTGTTAAAAAATTACTTAACCTCACCATCCCTGATTTTCCATGTATGTAAAATGGACATAGTTATGATGTTTACTTTATAACATTATATTGGGGATGAAATGAGATAATACAAGTAGATAATGTTCAGTATAATGCCTGGTCGGAAGAAATTGCCACATAAATTCTAGCCATTATTTTTAGCCTTGGTACTTGAGACTCAACCAGCTAGGGATGTGAGAATGTCAATCACAGACAATGGTAAATGTTTCTCATGGATTTACAAATATACAATAGATATGACAGATTTTACCTCAACTGAATCAAATATGTTTATATTCAGAAAGGGACACCAAATTCCCAAATCAAGGATCAGCTGAAAGAAGAATTTTGCTTCTTTGAACCATACTCAATGATTTCTCTCTTGGCCCTACTCTCTTTAATCTCTTCCTGGTAACCTCATTTGATATCATGACTATTTCCTATTTATAAAGTAAAACATTTAAAAATAGAATGCTGGCTTTTTTTTTTTAGTTTGGAATAAATGTCCAAAGGTAGGGTTCAGTCAAGAACATACCCTACCATGCAAAGTCAGCAAAAAGGCTTAGGTGGCAAATACTGGGGAAAAAGGTCATTAATCTCAGGCACAACCTATCACAAACACACATCTGCATAACCATTGGCTCTAAGTCAAAGGAATTTCTAAGGATAGGGAAAAGTTAGACAATCCAAATTGAGTAAACTTGGCTATGCACCACAGGAATCAACCTTCTTTATTAAAAGCATCTGAGCTGTGGGTAAAAGTGGTTATGGATGACAGTGGACCAGGAACTAAACATATAAATATCCCCTTCCTCCACTCCTATGGTCTAGACTCCAGGGAGAAAAAGAGCAGGAAGCTGGAGAAAACATATCAGATCATAGCCCCCACTCATCTGTTTTACTGGTTTATTCAACAAAAAATTCTTGAATGTCTACCACGTTTCAGGCCTTGTGAAATGCTTTGTCTAACATTCAGACCAAGGCATGTGGTAGAGGTGGTGTTTAGCTATCCATCAATTTACTCTGGAGGGTAAGTTTCTCTAACACTTCAAGTTTTTCTGACTCCTTTTAAATATACCCTCTCACATACACAGGAGCATGGACCACTAGGAGATTTACACGATTAAGAGAAGCAAGACAATCATGTTCAATCAAACCTTGAAAAATAAAATTACCAGGAGCTAAGCCCTTGTTACATGCCAAAGGAACAAAGTGTAGTTGTGACTGCTGATTATGCAAAGGAAGGCCTCATTTCTACCATTCTTTCCGGCCGTGAATGGCACCTGGCATGCATGTCTAGAACTACTGATGCAGAGGGGTAAAGGAGGCATGTCCTTCTGCTCAGACAACTGATGAATGATGTCTTGTAATGGAGGGGACACATCCTTATGCTGGCCTCCCTCACCAGGAGCACACTGATGTCAGCCACATGTGGGTTGGCCTCCAGTAGAGAATCAAATATTAAGCAGGAGCCAGGTGGAGACTGGAAGCAGAAGATTTGAGTTCCTTGTCCCGACCAAGTGTACTATTTGCAAGGATGTCAGAGTGTTATAGATCAAATTGTGTCTCCTAAAATTCATATGTTGAAGTCCCAACCCCCAGAGCCTCAGAAAGTGACCTTATTTGGAGAGAGGGTCTTTACAGAGTTAATCAAGTTAATGTGAGGTCCTGATAAAAAGGGAAAGTTTGGCAACAGACACACACACACACAGGGAGAACACCATGTGAAGATGAAGGCAGAGATCAAGGTGATGCTTTCACACCCAAAGGAATGCCATCAAACCACCAGGACCTCGGGAAGAGGCACAGAATGAATTTTTCCTCACAGCCCTTGGAAGGAGCCAACTCTGATGACACCTTGATCTTAGACTTCTAGCCTCCTCAATTATAAGACCAAATTTCTATGGTTTCAGCCCCCAAGGCTATCAAAATCTTTTCAAATTTATATGTTAAGAACTTTGAAAATGCAAAGATAAAAGAACAAATATTAGCTCTTCAGAATGAGTCTCCCCAAATAAGGACAGTGTGCTGTTTGAAAAGTGCACCCTATATCCTCATCATTTATTTCCAGGTAAGACAAAGAACTGTTCCTTTGTTCTAGTGTCAGATAACCACGTTTCAATAATCACACCCCAAATGCAGCCTGTAACATAAATTGTACATGCTGCCTGTTATTTTATACTACCTCATTTTGTCTCATGAGCAAGGTACTAATGAATTAAAAGCCCAGAACAGACCAAAGATGGGCAAGTGTGGATGCATTCATATTTACTATGAAATCATGGTTATGGTAACTCTTATGTAAAGTGAAAACTATTTAAACAAGTCTTCCTTGTTTCCTTGTTCTAGGCTTATAATCATCACCATTAAAATCTGGAACACCAAACCAGAGCGTCATGAGGTCTTGTGACTTAGAAGTTAGGAGAACGGATCCTAACCTAGGTTTAACCAGGCCAGCTGCATAATTTGCAGGTTCCAGTGCAAAATGAAAGTGCAGGGCCCCTTGGTGAGAAGCAGGAAAAAAATAATTGAAGATACTATAATATAAAGCTATTTCCTTAGCACAAATTTTACCATGTAGCTTTATATTGTGCAATGACTATTTTAAGAGAAACTATAAGAGCATTTAACTCAAATGCAAAAACACTGAAACCACACAATTCATATTTCTTTGTTTTGAATACCTATGTATTTTGTTCTTACCAGGCAGTGGAAATGCACAGAAAGAACTCACTGGTTGTTATTTCAATTTTTGATGCATATACATTCCAGCAACACTTCCCACCTTCAGGCTACCGAGGGGTAAGAAAAGATGAAAAATGAAAGGAACTATGGGTTGTCCTATCTTGCCCTCTTTTTCTGTGTAATCATGTTCAGCATAAGTGGTTGGCTAATATAAGGAAGTCACACAACTAATGAAAAGATATGATAGGGTTCATTGGTTGTTTGGTTTCTTGGAACACTTTCTTCTTTCTGTGTTGAAAACAAGTTCTCATTGGAATGGAAACTGTAGTCTCTCAGGGTTGTCAGGACCCCACCAGCACCACCTCAGGTTACTCATAGACTTAACACCCTTACCTTTGACTCACTTTGAGACTTGTTCAACTCTGCACATTGTGGATCTACCAGAATTCTGTACTGAGAGACACCACATGCTATCTATGCATAAATGAAGGAGCAAGGAACAGCACATTCTCCATGGTTCCATTGTACTTCTTTTCCAAAGAGCACGGTTGCTGGGGTCCAGCCTCAGCAGGTCCCTCAGGTGTGGATGGAGTCAGCGAGTTAGAGGGGAGTCGTAGTGAGTCAGAAGGTGCTTGGTCCTTCTGCTACCTAAGACTAGCAGAATCTTTATTTTTATATCTTCAGACTATATGACAAGTTACTCATTCTTATTTTTCTTTTGACCTTTAAGCAAGTATGTATAGACATTCACTTCCGCTTACACAGCTCTTAGGTATTGGTACAGGGTTAATCACTAATTATTTTACTTTTTCATCAAGACATAACAATGACATTGTATCAGCTCTTAACCTTTACAATTACTTTCACCATGTGACTCATTGCTTAGCAACCTTCCTGTTTATATTTACGCAAACAATGTCTCATTTAACTTCTTCCTTCCCCAGACCCTCTATTTCAATTTCTGTTACTTACTCATAGACCTTGACTTCCTCTTATCTAAAATCCTTTTAAGCTTTTACATTCTTATCTTAAATTCTTATTACTTTCTTGCCTGTTCTTTCTGCAGTCTATTCCGACGTTTATATTATTAATCATCTACATGTTACTTCTATAATGATTCCTAACAGACAGATAACAGATAGACAGGGAAAGCAAAGATTAGTCTCCTTCAGTTGCCATCTTATAATTTTATTTTTCTTATTAGCCTTTGTCTTCAGCCACTGTTCTTCATGATTCCTGCCACGCAGTGAATCCACTTCTCCAGGGACTATGTCAAACCATGGAGGCCTTCATAACTCCCAGGATTATGTCAATTCGTGGAGCTCACCCGTGACTGTGTCAAACTGAGGTGATCACTGTTCCAGTGGCACTGCTCCCAACACAAGGTCAATGATAAAATGATTAAGAATTTCTGGACAGTAACAACAGAACATCAAACCAGGTTTGCACTGTTTGCATGCCCACAAATTAGGTTCTCACCTGTATTCTCCCAGTAACTTGCTGTCCTTGAACAATTCATCAATCTCTATGGGAGTCATTTTCCTCCTCTGTGAGATGAGAAGGAACAAACCCTCTTACCACTAAAATAATTCAATGGATCTGTCCTCTTCATGGCCTTTCTTTCCAATCTTTACTTATCAGTTTTGGGGTGTTTTTTGTTTTTGTTTTTGTTTTTTTTTTAGCAGCCTCATGACTCCTACTCACATGAATATAAATTCTAGGAAGGCAGGAACTTCATCTTGCTTACAATTGTCCAGGCACTGAATAGAGCTAGGGCTTAGAATATAGGTTCTCTATAATGAATGAAGGAATAATAGGCACACTACCCTCACCATGCTACCTAACTTTCCCCACTCTCTTTATCTATATAGTAAGAACTAGAATAAAGCACTATAGAGACATAATCTATTGAAGCCAAATGCCAACGCTAGCCTAATGTAATTTTGATGATTAATGCAGTTTATATAGATATAGAGCCAATGTTTTAAATTTGGGAGATTTCATATTATAATAGTGAATTCCAGCTATTTAAAAAAACACCTAAAGAAATGGCACTGCTCTGAAGTTTGTCATTACTCTATGAGGCTTGCTTGGCTCATGAATGCCATCTGGAGGGTCCCTCTAAATACTTGAGTCAGTGATCTCTGCTTTAGACCATCTGGAGAGATAGAAAATAGATGATTTTGGTGACTTCAAGTCACCCCATGGCTACAGAACTTATTGGGAATTTTTTTGGCTTTCTTCTTGGGGCAGAGTTCTAACAAGTGCCACTGAAACATTGCCTGTTCAATGGCATGAGTAAGGTGAGTCTTCTAAAACCCAATTCCTTTCTGTATATCAATGACGGTGTCTTTTTGCATCCCCAAATCATCCAGAACAACAGAAAACTTCTGATAAATAATTCATAGCAAAGTCATAGTCAATCAACGAGATACTCTCTCTTCAAAGCACCTTTATTTTTAAGAAGCTCTGGCTAGAGGTAGTAATGCTCTACCTATACTCTGATGTACTACCTGAATGTGTGTGCGCGTGTGTGTGTGTGTGTTTGTGTGTGTGTGAAGAGAGAACATGGGAATGGGGTCATACTTATAATCAGGTATTAATTTTTCATACATATAAAATATAAATATATATTGGAATCAGAAAGATTATTATAAATGAAAATTTTAGTTTTCATTTGATAGTGACAATCTATATATTTTTACATCTTAAACTCCTATTTTCTAATAACATATTAAAAAATAAAACCAAACCAAAATGCTTCAAAACATGTTTTCCAGTGGATGAGGGAAACTGCACAAATCTTTTTCAAACTGCACACATATGAAAAGGAAACTGTCTCTCCATATGAAATTAAATTTACATGGAAACATTAATTTAAAATCTAACACAAAGTCTGATCTTTACAAGTATTATTCCAAAACTCATGCTAAAAATATGGGTGCTTGTACAATTTACTGCCTTGCCTCACACTTAATTTCTTCTTAAAGTAATTGAATTAATTTGTTAATTTTTTATTGACCTTTAGCTTAACAGGTCTCATTTAACAAGGCCATCAACTGGTGTTATTTTATTTATTCTATGGTTGCCACTGTGGTTAAATTACTATTACAAGTTTCAACACTTGCTATTATCCAGACAAAAATTGTATTTGCTGATTTATTCAAATAGTTTCAGTACACCTGTAACCTTGGTACAGTTTTAACTTTTCCCCAAAACCGTGTGATCCTTTGCCCCAGGGCCCTGAGGATGAGTGTTCTGGAGAGAGCACTTACCCCTTGCCAGCCTCCTCCTTGGAGGGGACCTTGGGGAAGGGTGGGTGTACTGCCACCTTTCAAGACTTTCCCCATCCAATTTGCCCTAAACTAAAACATATGACTATTTAAGTGGCTTAGACTCTTAAAAGCCCTCATTACTGCATATCAGACACATAGAGTCTGGATCTTTAAGATTATAAGTCACCCGCAGTAAGCCCTTCAGTGTTTGGGGCAAAAATTTATTTCCACATTACCTATTCATGCAGGTTTTTATTATTGAGATGTTAATATATTTCTATTATTTTTATTTGTATTTTTAGAACACTAAAGGACTCACCTTCCATGATTAAAGAACTACTAATTCCAGGGGTTTGATCCAGGCGTTCTGACTAAAACTCCATTCCATGTTACCACACATTCCTTATCTGTCCAGTTCCTGTTTCTCCAGTGATTTATGAGCATGTGTCAGGTAACTGAAGTGTTTGTAAAAACAGGTCATTATCAGAAGTAGGAGTAGTACCTTTCCACATGTCCAAGGTAAAAGATATAGAGTAAGAAACATCCATGCTTTGATTATGACATTGTATAAGGAAAAGGCTGAATAAGAAATGATCAGTGGAGAACAAGTTTCATCCGTTTGAATTGATTAAGTCTTTAACACCAGCAATTTGAAATTCTGAGCAAATCCCATTTCAACAATGAGAAGTTTTTGCTGTCTTCCTCAAGAAGTCCAAAGATTTATATATATTTTTTTAAGCTGAAAGACCTTAGAGACTGAGGTCAAGAAAAGTGCAAGATGTTCCAAAGAATGCTGCCTGGGCAAGCCATTTCGAAATATTAAATGGGTTATTGTCTTTCAGAACATCAGCAATGCCACTGAGAGCTATATAATTATATTTTATATATGGCATGTCTCATTTTATTGATATCACCCAGGACTTCTAAAGTGCTTTGTAACTGACTAGTTCTTCACCTCCCACCCCTGAGTAATGACAGAAGAGCTAGTGGTTCTGACTTGTGCATCTAAACTGCTTGTATATGTCTTTGATGTACCTGGAGCAAACTAGAATGAATGTGCTGCGTATGGCACAGTCCATATTATGGTTGTTCTTCCTAGTCATGGTGACAGATAAACATACAGTTTGACTTTAGAATATAAAGACCACTGGTCCAATCCCTGATATTGTGAAATACTAGCTTATCAACTAAATTTCACACTTGATTTCTAAGTGTTTTCCCAGGGACTGACCCTTCCTTAAAAGGCCTCTATGTTTGTTCAATGAGAAAGAAAGCACAACCCAAGAAGAGGGACAGGCACTGAGCTGGAAGAAGCCTGCAAAGCCCTGCATTCAACCTACACAATGATTTCTTTAACAAGCATGGATTGAGCACCTACTGAATACTCAAAGATGATAGCAAGTATTTTCCATGCAAAGAAGAGTCCTATCCAAAGTAGGAGTAAAATTCGTAAGTGGTTTCAGATTTTTATAGATTCATGACTTGCTCTCAGAGCCTCAGGTTGTCAATAATAAGTTCAGTCAAATTGCTAGGGGACTTCCTTCTGACAGCGAAGAATGTGCCTAGGAATGATACGCATCTAGCACATTTATGCCTTGGGATATATGAAGTGTTTTGGGGGTATCTTCATCTCTTCTGGTTTCTTAACCATTATGACACACTTCCTGTTTTCTTTTAAAGTGCAATGGTTTTTGCCTTAAGAATTTAAAATTTTCTGATAAGAGTTATTTCATTTTTCATCAGTCCCTTGGGAAGGCTGAACTAAGAGAAAAATATAGACCAGTAAATTTTCATTATGTGTGTGCACAGCTGATCTGAGCATGAAATGAAACTTGCTGATGGGGTTGAAATGTCTGCAAAAATCCACAGATGTGCTTTACAAAGCCAAATATCAGGGCCCTTTGATGATATATATCCAGGAAAACATTGTAAATGAGAATTATCACAATCCTACTGAGAACCTAGAAAATAAAAACTAAGCCATACATGTTGAAATGTGCTTTTTTCACTTATAAACATAAAACTTTTGTCAAAGTAGCTTTATTCAAACTCATTCATCTTCAGTCTCATTTCAACTATTGGCATCTATGTCTAATTAATTTACACAGAATTACTGGGCTCCACTTCTAGTCACAGTGAAATTAGTGGTATAAGACTTTTGTTCTTCCTGCAGACAACTAGATAATAAGTAGAAATCTAGAAAGTTACAGTGCTCCCACCTCCTAATAAAAAGAAAAAAGTTAGATAATATACAATTATGGCTTTTCTTGAATCATCACAGAACTGACATCACAGAGTTACCAACTAACATAAAATCTAAAGAAAAATGGAAATCGTAAGTAGAGATAAATGGAAGCATTTGTTCCCCTGGAGAAAGAGATGTCCGAAACCACACAGACCTGTAAAAGAACTCAGATATAATTTTTTAAGTATTGCTAAAGGCCAATTCTATTTAATCTCTCCCAGAAAACAGAAGAATAATGGAGCTTCCCCACTCATTGTATGATGCTAGCATTACTCACATACTACAACCAAACCAAGACATGACAAGAGAAGTAAACTGCAGACCAATATCTTAATAGATAAAGATTCATAATTCCTCCACAAAATACTATCTAAACAAGCCCCAAAATGTGTTTTAAAAATAAGTCACAATGAAGTAGTAATGTTAGGCTGGTTTAACATTTAAAAAATCAGTGTGATTCACCATGTCAATACACTGAAAAATATAAGCTCTTTGCTTGTTTCAATAGAAGCAGAACACACATTGGTCAAAATTGAATATTTACTTCTGATCAAAAACAAATTCTCAGGAAACTAAGATTAGAAAGAAATTGTCTCAATTTGATAAAAGGCACCTATCAAAAAATTACAGCTACCATCATACTCAGTGATGAAAGCCTGATTGCTCTAACTCCCTGAGATAAGAAAGAAAACATAGAAGTCCACTGTTACTACTTCTGCTTAATATCATTCTAGGTATTATAGCAGGGCAATGAGTCAAGAACTAGAAATGAAGAGTTCAGAGACTGAAAATGAAGTGTCTCTATTCACCAAAAAAAAAAAAGGAGAAATTTGGAATTTCTAAAAAATTCCAAAGAATCTACAAAAATTTACAGACCCAATAAGAGACTTTTAGCAAGATCATAGGTTATAAGATAAATATCCACAAATCAAATATATTTTTAGAAACTAGCATTGAATAATTGGAAATTATTAATTGCAAACACTGATCACAGAAATTGACCTAATAAATGGAAAACTATATCATGCTTATGCAGCAAATGACTGATTATTTTTAAGATGTCAATTCTCTCCAAACTTTTCTATAGAGTCAACATAATCTCAATTAAAATTCCAATGATTTTTTGGTATAAATTGTCAACCTAATTTGAAAATTATTATATGGAATTGCATATATGCAAAAAAATTTTGAATAAAATTTCTTAAAATTTTTTTGAATATACAAAAAAATTTTTAAGAAGAAATATCTAGATTAGAGTGTACATTACTAAATTTTAAGACTTACTAAAAAGCTATATGAATCAAGATTATATATTAATGTTTTAAGAATAGATATATAATTCAAAGGAATTCCAAAAATAGATCTACAAATATGTCAACTGATTTTTTACAAAGGTGCCAAGGTAATTCAATGTAGGAAAATATTGTATTTTCAACAAATGGTGCTGAAATTTAGAAAGCAAAATCAACCTTTACTCTTAATTTATACCATACACAAATATTGCTAAATGTGTCAAAGGCCTAAATATCAAGAGTTAAACTATAAAACTTCTAGATAAAAACATAGCTGAAAAATCTTTGCAACATTGGTTAGGCAAACATTTCTTAAACAAGACACAAGTGAAATAAGCCAGTCAGAAAAAGACAAGTACCATATGATTTCATTCCATGTGGAATCCAAACAAAATTAACTAACAAACAAAATAGAAACAGACTCGTAGATAGAGAACAGACTGACAGCTGTCAAGGAGGAGGAGGGTTGTGGGGTTGGGTGAAAAAGGTGAAGGGATTAAGCAAAAAAAAACAAACAAAACCTTATTGACACAGACAATGGTATGGTGATAACTAGAGGGAAAAGGGGGTTGGGGGTCGAAGAGGGTAGAGGGGGTATAAATAGTGATGGAAGGAGACTTGACTTAGGGTGGTGAACACACATTACAATATACAGATGATGTATTATAGAACTGTACACCTGAAACCTATCTAATTTTATTAACCAATGTCAACACAATAAATTCAATAAAAAAGAAAAAAACATTTGAATTCATCAAATTGAAAACTCCTGCTCTTTGAAAGTTATCACTAAGCAAATGTACAAGAAAATTACAAAGTGGGAAGCAAGGTTTACAATACATATACAAATACAAAAGACCTACTACCCAAATATATAAAGAACTCTTAAAATGCAATAATCAGAAGAAACACAACCCAACTTGAAAAAATTTAACAACATAATTGAACAGACACGTCACTAAAAAATGATAAATGAATGGCCATTAAACAGGTGAAAAAATAATCTACATCATTAATCATTAGATAACTCAATTAAACCCACAAAGAGATACCACTTTCTATCCACAAGAATGCTGAAATTTTAAAAGCATGAACACCAAATGTAGATGAGAATGTAGAACAACTAAAATTCTCATACTTTCTTTGTGGGAGTAAAAATTTGTAAATCCCTTAGGAAAACTGTTCGGTGGTGTATTACAGTTAAGTGTGTACTTAAGAAAAATCTACAGAAAGACTTGTACGAGAATGTCCATAGAAGATTTATTTTTAATAGCCAAAATTAAAAACATCTCAAAGTACATCAATGAGAGAATGGTTAACATTTTATGATAAATACACATAGTGGAAAATTACTCAACAAGTGAAAGAAATAATCTACTCATATACACAGACACTAAATAATATATCCTATATGATGTTATTCATATGCAGTTCTAGGACAGAGAAACTATCTATTATTGCAGGAAGGAGGTAGGTGGTTTCCAGAAGCCAGGGTGGGGTATGCCCTGCAGAGCAGCAAGCCCATTGACAGGGGTGTTCCAAGGGCAGGCAGTGGGCGTGATCTACCCTGGTTACAGGCATAAACAGACAATATACCCTGTTTAGGCCTGTAACCAGGGTATATTGCCTGTAGATGTTTTAAAACAAAAATTAATAAGCCAGATCATTTTTATCACTACATACTGATGACTCTAAGCCATATCAATGAGGAATTTATCCTTACTACCAAGCTCCCTTAGTAAGCCAGTAGGTAGGTGATGGAAGTGTTGACTGGGGGATGAATGTATACATTTGTCAGAACTTATCACACTGAACCCTTAAAATTGATGTATTTTATTTTATGTAAATTATACCCAGTTGATTTTAAAAGTTAAAAAAATAAAATTAGTGAACATCACTTAAATGCAATGTACAGTTTCAGGAGTCACGAAGCATGTGGAGATGAATAAAATATATTCCTAGTCTCAGGAAAGTCACTCTTTCTTGGAGGATGCATAGTGTAATCAGGGGAGTCTCGGAATGTACTAAATAGTATAGCAGAGGTATCAGTAAAAGACTTGATGAGCAACTATAGTGTTATCACCCGGGAATATCTAAAGAAGTTTCACAGAGAAGGAAAGAAGGCTGTTTCCCTGCGATAAAGAAAAACTAACTGTTCTTCACAGTCACATCCATCCATAGGAGCTCAGCGAGGGGACGTTTCGCCTGTAGAGATATCTACAGCACTTTTCATTCCTCTTTCTCAGTGTGAGAGCAGAGTCAATGAGCAACCACCGACAGAAAAAGTGCAACACCAGCTTGCCGAGACGGATGTTCATTGGTGGCTAAAGGTCTAATGTGGATCTATGCGCAATCTGCTAACATGAAAACAAAATAAGTATACAAATTATTACGCAATGCTGTGATCCATAAACATAGGGCTGTAAAATTCTGAGGAGGAAGAGGTTGCCTCCTGACAAGGGCCTCAGAAAAGGTACCCTGAAGGGAGTGCTATTCGAACAAAACTGTAAGAAATGGGTAGAATTTCTAGAAATTGCAGCCGCATGGAGTGGGTGAGGGTGGGATAGAAAGAGGCATCAGGGAAGCAGGATGGCATTACCAAAGATGCGAAGGAAGAGAGGACTGGGTGAGTTTTAGGAATTTATGGAGGTATCTTGATTTTAGCATGATTATCTGAATGACGTGAGGTTTCTATTTGCAGTGATAAAACAAAGAAATAGTAGACTATAGAAAGAGTAAAGTTTTGCTGGAACATAAGAAATGTAATGTATAACAAAGAAGAGAAAGATGGAGTTGAAACAGCAATTTGTAGCCAGATTATTAAGAACTGTGAGGGTCAGGTTCACACACCTACACAACCGCATATACTATATACTTGCCAGCAAGAGGACATAGCAGTGTGCATTGGCACAGAAGCCCTGAGGCTGGACTGCACCGCTTACCATGCTCTGGCTCCACCGCACTCCTCCGTGTGACCCTGTCAAGTCACTTAATACCACTGGGCATTGCTTTCTTCTCTGAAAAATAGCTATAATGCTACCTAGTCAGGGGTTATGTTGGTGACTAATTAAATTAATACAATCAAAGTGTTATAGAAACGTTAGCTATTATCATTTGTGTGTGTGTGTGTGTGTGTGTGTGTGTGTGTACTGATGTATAGGTCATATTCGTTTTGGGGTTATTTTTTGTTACACTGTCTGTGGGAAGTCATTGTTCCCTATAGGACAGAATGAAATCAACAAGTATCTAGCATACATCATGTGTATGACTTCCTTCCATCTGAGTCCAGGAAGTCAGTCCGATAAACATCACAGCTTTCCTCCATCCATCCAACTCTAACTGCAACCATATGGGGATTATGAAATCTCAACCTTGAACTGCCTTCGAACACAGCCAGGGGCCCAAGTTTATTTAAGCTTTTGAACTCCTGTTTTCCCTATGTATGAGAGGAGAGTATTTTTCTATCAATATTTAAAAGCCAGTACCAAGTGACCTTGAGTATAGTTAAATAGTTTTCTGTATCAGCTCATCTCTTTCAGTTTGGCTCCAGAAAAGTTTCAGGAAGTAATTTGATTATAGAAGGATCTGGAATTCTACTGCCTGCACATTTCTAATCTTAGTGGAGGCATTTACTCATTTCGTTACATGGTCAGCTGGTGTCTAACCCTCTGGGAGGAGTTTCACCCTGAGTACCTGCCAGGGTTCAACCAGAAGAAGCACAACCACTGGAAGATGTATACATGTGTGTAAGTGCATTTTAAGGGATTTCACAGTAGCGGGAACTGGTTAAGCAGTTTTTGCAAGGCCATTGTCTTCACCTCTGATGGTGTTGCTTAAAGTCCTGAGGGGAGGCAGTCAGGAAAGAAAGGTGGTTAAATAGTGAGTCAGATATTTGGGATATTTGGTGACAGAAAGAGATTTGACTTTGGGTGGTAAACAGACAATGCAATATACAGATGATGTGTCATATAATTGTACACTTGAAACCTATATAATTTTATTAACTAATGGCACCCCAATAAATGTAATTTTAAAAAGTGGGAGAGAGCAAGAATAAGCTGGAGCTCACACACACACATGCACGGAGCTGGACCTGAAGCGTCCAAGGATGGACTGAATCTTGTCAGTTCCTATGACCCTTTGCACTGGTGGTGTGGGTGTCCTGCAAAAGCAAGAGCCCTTCCTTATGGAGGTCAACACATATCTGGCCCAAGAGGCAGAAGGTAAAGAGGGATCTAAGAAAAGGTAAAGCAGATGCAGACTCAGAGGCTGCCTCAGGCCAACAAGAGGAGCCAGCATGTCAGTGAGTCCCAGGTACAAAAAGGTACTACTCCTCTTCTCCTCTCTAAATCACCAGAGTGTCCCCTGTGGCTCACCAGCTGGGAACAGGAAAGGGGATTCTGGGAAGTGTAGTTCAGCCTAGTCAGCTGACATATTACAAAGCAATCATGACATATAAGTAAATTACCCTTAAAACATTTTTTTTTCATGGATAGCCTAGTCTGAAATATTATAAACTTCAAAATCTCAATTTTCTTTCATTTTTTCCCTTACATAAAGTCTGCTATTTGCTTATGACAAAAAGAGCTGAGAATGGAACATTTCTTAAGACACAATATTATAGAGTATAATATGTCTTCTTCTAATATATTTCCTACAAAAAACCACTGTTTATTTTTTGTGCTGTAAACCAACATACACACTACAGAGTCATGAGGCTGGTAGAACTTGCAGGGGTCATTGATCCCATTCTTTTATTAGTGGGCAGGGTTTGTCTAAATCTTCGAGGACCAAGTCCAGTCACCTCTCTGTGTGAGGTGTCCTCATCAATGTATTAACCACTCATTATTTAACACTAGATCTGGCTGAGATTCTGTACCCATCAATCTGAAAATTGAACTAATGTAGAGAAGTCAAGCCAATATATCTGCTATGAACTAACATTTTTTAAAAGTTCAAAGAAAAATAGGATGTAGAGGATGGGTCAGAAAGTAGTTGTAACTCTCTACTGAGCATGGAAGAGCTATTTCTACATTTGGCCAATGGTCGTTTTGGCTGGCTCACCACGATGAATGGCCGGTGCTGAGGCCATAACAGGCCCTAAGAACAAAGAAAGCTCTTTTTGAAGATTCAGGCGACCATGCCTTTATCTTGTGAGTAAATATGGCCACTTCTAGTGAGATAATTTCTGCTTGTTTCTAACCTAAATCTCTAACTTCAACAATTCTCTTTTCTCTTTTCAGGTAGAATAAAGAACAGGCTTTCCAGTCAGTGCCTTCTAGTAAGAGGTCTTTACATAAATAAAGACATTTCCCTGCCACTTAGACTTTCTTATGTGAGTCTGATTTCTCTAACTGCTTCCCCCTCCTTTATTTTCCAGCCCTTTGTTCATTCTTTCCCTCCATCTCCTAAGGGCTTGACAGATTTCTTCGTGTTTTCTAGGCTTTGAAACTAAAAGTTGGATAGAGGACAGTGCATGAACTTGACAATTTAAGCAAAAGACATTGGTGCAGAGTAACGTCTTACTTTATTGAGTGTGGACGCCTTCTAAACAGAATTCTGGACAGGAAGTTAGCACCCCATCAGGTGCTCTCAACTCTGCCACACACCTGATCACTTTGTGTTCATGCTGTCCTGGTGCAGCGGTAAAAACCTTACTTTAGTAACTTTTTACAGTTATAGTAAACAACCTGTAAAGGGCCCTTGAAAGGCAAATTGAATTTTTTTCACAGCAAGCAAAAGGCCAGTTCACCTTCTTGAGGCAGTTACGTTTAGTTTGCCAAGCATTCTGCACTAAGAATTGTATAGTCAAGTTAAGTAAGCGCGCTCTTAACTTTCAACACCGTGCGCAGATCACAGCGCTGGCACTGCTGACGTTGCATGGAAGTCTGTACGTGGATCCTGCATGAGGCCGTGATCACACGCTTTGCTGTCCTGTTACCGCTAGTCTGTTTAGAGCTTCTCTGAAATAATGAAATGGGCCCTGTCGTAGTCTGGTCAGGCTTCTATAACAAAAGACCACGGACTGGGTGGCTGAAACAACAGAGATTTATTTCCCGTATTTTTGGAGACTGGGAAGCCCAAGATCAGGCAGGGTGCTCTCTGATTTGGATTCTGGTGAGAATGTTCTTTCTTGCTTGTAGGTGGTGCTTCTCATTGTGTCCTCACATATCAGAGAAAGAGAGACAGAGAGAGAGAGAGAGAGAGAGAGAGAGAGAGAGAGAGAGGACTTCGGTATCTCTTCCCCTTATTTTAGGGGCACCACCCTATGACCTCATTTAACTTTTGTCACCTCCTCACAGGCCTATCTCCAAACACAGTTACATTGGGTTAAGGCTTCAGTATATGAATTTGGGGGTATACAAACATTCAGTCCATAACATTCTGCCCTTGGCTCCCAAAATTGATATCCTCACATGCAAATACATTCATTTCATATCAACAGCCCCGACTCTCAAAGTCTTAACTTATTCCAGCATCACCTCTAAAGACTAAAGTACAAAGTCTCACCTAAATATCACCTAAACCAAATAAGGGTGAGACTCAAGACACTATTCATCCTGAGGCAAAAATCCTCTCTAGCTGTGAACCTGTGAGACCAGACAAGTTACGTGCTCCCAAAGTATTACGGTAGGACAGATATAAGATAGATAGTCCTATTCCAAAAAGGAGAATGGGAAGAAATAAAGGGGTGACAGGTCGCAAACAAGACTAAACTATAGCCAGGTAAATTCCATTAGACTTTAGTCCCTAGAATAATCCTGTTGGGTTCAAAGTCCAACCTTCCAGGTCCACTGGGTGGCAAGTGTCACTCCCATTGTTCTTTGGGGTGTTCCCACCCCTTCCACTCTCTTGGGGGGCACAGCACAGTTGGCTCCGCAGGGGCCCTGTTCGCTGAAATTGAGGAGGAAACCACCTTGCCCAGCTCAGTTCTGTTTTGCCTATTCTTTCTTCAATTCATCTTTCTCTTTTTGCATTTTACTATAACTAGTCAAACAGGACCAAGCTGCCCCTTCAACACTTTGCTTAAAAATCTCTTCAGCTAAATATCCAATTTCATTGCTCAGAGGTTCTACCTCCCACTAAACACTAGAACACAGTTCAACCAAGTTCTTTGCCCCTTTAGAGCAAGGAGCATTTTTCCTTCAGTTTTGAAGAACATGTTCCTCATTTCCATCTACGACCTCATCAGAATGACCTCTAACATCCACATTTCCACCAACGTTCTGTTTGTAATTATTTATATTTTCTCAAAAGATGGAAGCTTTGTCCTGGCCGGTTTGGCTTGGCGGTTAGAGCGTGGGCCCATGAACCGAGGGGTCTCGGATTCGATTCCCAGTCGGGAGCACGTACTTGGGTTGCAGTTCACCCAGGTCAGGGTCGTGTGAGAGGCAACAAGTTGATGTCTCTCTCTCTCTCTCTCTCTCTCTCTCTCTCTCTCTCTCTCTCCCTCCCTCCCTCCCTCCCTCCCCTCTACTCTATCTGAAAAATCAGTGGAAGGATATCTTCAGGTGAGGATTTACAACAACAAAAAGATGGAAGCTTTCTCTTCAGCTCCCCTCTTTTCTTTCTGAGTCCTCGCCAGAATCAACTTTAATATTTATATTTCTACTAACATTCTCTTCATGGTAATCGGAACTTTGTCTAACATGCACCTCAAAAATCTTCCAGCCTCTGCACTTGACCCAGTTCCAAAGCCAGTTCCACATTTTTAAGTATTTGTTACAGAACCACCCCATTTCATGGTTCCAAAATCTGTATTTGTCGGGTTCTCCAGAGAAACAGAAGCAATAGGATGTATGTTTGCTTATGCATTTACTTACTTACTCACTGTGAGGAACTGGCTCATGCAATTATAGAGGCAAGTCTCAGTATTTGTAGTAGGCAAGCTGGAGACCTAGGAGAGCAGATGGTGTCGTTCAGGCCAAATGCTGGCGGGCTGAAGACTAAGTCACAGTGAATGTTTCAGTTCAAGTTCAAAAGCAGGAAAGAACCAGTGTTCCAGCTCAAGGCAGTCAGGCAGAAGGAGTTCCCTCTACTTTCAGGCATGGAAGCATTTTCGTTCTATTCAGTCCCTCAACTGACTGGTTCAGAACCGCTCCCACTGGGAAGGGCAATCTGCTTCACTCAGTCTGCTGATTCACATGCTCGGCTCATCCAGGAACACCAGCAAAGCTGAATAAAGTTTTACAAATGTCCAGACATTTGGGTCCAGGCACGCCACGGCTCAGTTAAGTTAATACATAAAATTACCCATCACAGGCACTCCCATTTTGTTTCCATAATTTGTCCAGATCAATTGAGAGAATAAATTTTTATTATCCGTTTCATTGATTCCTCCAACATACATTCATGAATTACTATTATGTGCAGAGTTGTACGTTTTCCTATATTCTACACACAATTCTGCCTCTCAGGGAAAGCTTTTCTTTTATTTACCATGTTAGCAGAGGAAAGGATAATTACTTCATCGTTTCCTTTGAAAGAAATGTTCAAAAAATATGGTTAGTGGACGATGTGTTCTGCTCAGCAGAGTGTTCCAAACTTTCGGGCTTACAAATAAGTGATTTCTCCTCTCACAAATATTGAGGCTGGCACACTTGAGACCTGAATAAAAACCTACAGTGCAAGATATTTTTGTTTAAAAAGCTATTTAAGCCCAGTCTGTGTGGTTCAGTGGTTAAGCATCGACCCACGCACCAAGAGGTCACCAGTACGATTCCCGGTCAGGGTACATGCCCTGGTTGTGGGCCCAATCCTCAGTTGGGGGCATGCAGGAGGCGGCCAATCAATGTTCTCACTCTCCCTCTCCCTTCCTCTCTCTCTAAAATCAATAAAGAAAAAAAAATTAAAAAGCCATTTAATCACTTACAACCATAGACATGTGCCAATGGGAAGGGAATGAGAGCTGAAATCACCAATGGGTCCAAATCATCTGAGGACCCTGTCTCAGCCCTGACCCTGTCTAGAAAAGGACATGTTTCCAGAGGCTGTTTAATCTGGGGCCACTGACTCTGGGGAGGTCAGCGACACTTTTGTCATTAAAGAAAATGACTTGATGCTAGCCTTGTTCAAAGGGTCACTGGATAACTAGGATTCTTGACCTCTTCTGTTAGATTGATGTAGAAACCAACAAACAAAAAAAATGTTGACCAAACTAGCTTCCTTCCAGAAAAAGTAAAAGGTAGTAGCTGTACAGGTAACTCAATGACTTCTTGATGCTATTTAGATGTGGACAGAAGAGAACCACAATAAAGAGCCTTCGTATCTAATGACCTTGAGATTGTCATGGCAACACACTCTTTGGATTTTCAGAGAATGTGCCTGAGTCTAAACTATTTTTGTGATGTGTACTTTGGAGCCCATTCTCCAGTATAAATACTAAGTTATTTTTTATTCCATTTTAGAGGAATCTATAGCAGATGATAGAATCATTGAATATTTACTAAAACTTTACTATAGAAGGAAAAGGAGCATAGTTTTCTAACATATCAGAATGTTCTGTGACAGTAAATCAATTTCTAGGTAAAAGGGAACTCAGTAAACATAATCTAAACATCCAACAGCCCTCAAAAGGGTTCACTCAAACACCTGTCATGAAAAGCGAGTCACAAGATGACTGCTCCCGCAGTCTCCTGGTGACTGGAAAAGAAGACAGATTATCAAGAACAAAGACATGCCTTGGGTAAGAATAAATGGGCGGTTAAATGGATGGAAGATTTTAAACCATGAAAAAGATCACTACTCTATAGTCTCATGTAATAAATATTTTTCAAGGATTCAGGGAAGAATGTCAAAGTTTGATGATAACATAACACTCTCTGGCGTAGTGAAAACAACCAAATTAATGAAGCGTACGTGGAGATTTGATTTGATCCAGTGAATGGGAACAACATTGCAGGTAAGTTCATTGTGAATAAGTGCAAAAGTACTACAACTACAGATGTAACTGAATAGGCCCAAGCTATCGTTACAGCACAAGGAAAGGCTTTGGAAGGTTGTGAAGGGCATCCTCAAAACATGATGTTTGAAGCTCTCTTAGTAATAGGCAGGGAATACATGAATAGAAAAAAAAAAATCTAAAAAGCTGACACGTTGACATGTTGTTTTTAAAACCCAGAAAAATATTGAATATCATCAAAACTCTCAACGCCAAGCATATCTATTAAAATGTATTATGTTTATAGAAGTTCAATTTAAAACAATATAGAGTTCTATATTATGTTATAATGTGGCAAGCTAAGTAATAAGACCAAAACTTCCATGGAAAATATTTAAAAATACCTACACAACATTGAAGGCCTAGCACAATAGTGAATGGGGGCAGAAACCCAGAGTTAAATAAAGCACTAAAGCCACTTTTGTCCTGAGGATATCTGCCCATCTTTGGGAAGTTGAGCTCTGATCTTGATGCTTCTATAGGTAGTGGAGGTCATAAATCAAAGTCCAAGGCCAATCTCAGGTGGGGAGTCTAAAAGGAGCCCCTCCCTCCACAAAGGTGCTAGGGTCTCGTTCAGGGTGAGCCAGAGTGGATGCAGCCCATCAGCTCCACATTCAGTTGGTTATATCCACAACCCTGCTCTTGATTTGCTGCACGAAACCACATCACCTGACTGGTCCCTAAACCTTAAACCAAGAATCTAAAGTCTTGGAGACACAATATAATGGTTAAAAGGTATCCTCTAGCCAGATGCGAGAGCCAGATTGTCTGCCTTTAAATGCTGTCTCATCACTTGACTGTGGGCCCCTCACTTATGCTCTTTTTGCCATTATCTTCTCAACAATATATTGTAACGATAATAATGCCTCATAAGGATTAAATAAATTAAAGCACTGAGGGCAGGGTCTGGCACAGAGTAAGTTATATAGAAATGTAAATAAAATTTAAAATTTATTTAAGAATAAATGAGTAAAAGATGGCAGGGTAGTTAGGGGACTGGTAAGGGCAGGCCAGGGCTTTTGAGGTGCTTACAGGGTTTTTCTTGACCACAGTGAGGTTATGTGGAAGAAGCTCATTTAATAGAATTTGTTAAATTATATATCTATATGCCATGCACTCTTCTGTATATGGTTGTATCTTAATTTTAAAATGGAGTAAATACTTTAGAAGTTGTTCTCAGTTTGGTCTCAGTTTCCCTTTACACTCTTTAAAATTATTAATTATTGCAAGTAACTTTTGTTTATGGGGTATTTTTATCTTATGTACAGTGTTAAAAATGAAAACTGAGAATTTAAAAATATTTATCAATTTATCAATAACAAGCCCATTATATATTAACATAAATAACACACTTTGATAAAATTTTGTCATATACTGCAAAACAAAAATTAAAGAGAGGAGTGTCATTTAAAAATATTTTTAGTAAATCACTTTAATATCTAGTTTACTAAAAGCCAGCTAGATTCTCTAGTCTTTAGCATTCAATGTGTTGCAATATGTTGTTTTAATTAAAGTATAAGAAAATTCAACCATGTACAAATATAGATAGGGAGTCTGAAAGGATACAATACCAAAAGTTGACAAGTGATACTTTCTTAACGTTTAGTGGCAATGTAGAATAAGAAATGCTATCAATAAAATTTCATAGTCCATTACATTAATATCTATGAATCTAACTGAGACTGTGAATGGAGCTTCTTTCCATGAAAACTCACATTGCTTCAGAGTCAGGCAGATCTTCCATATGTTGACAAATTTTATCAATCACTATTAAAAACCACCTTCATTAATATTCCCACTGATCTCATCAGGAACTTTTTAATATTGGAAAACTGTTACACTACAAGTGGCAGATACAAGTTTTCCAAAACTCTGACTTTTGTTTGAAAGCCTTAATTTTATAATTACCAAGAGTGATAATTATCTTCTTTGAACTGACGGTCTGATTTCATTAATTTTCAAAATAAAGGTGCCAAATACCCAAATCTGAATAATGACAGCTAATGCGTCATTTGTTTCCTCAAGAAAAAAAGAGCATTCCAGAAAAAATGTGGCTAGTTCAGCTTGCAACTGAAACAATCTTGCAGGCTTTTTGTATCCTTCCGTATCCAGCAGAAGCACTTTGTGTGCACTTTCCATGTTTTCATATCAAATATTTTTAAAAATGTACTCAAGGATCAGGACTGAATAAATTATATTTTTTGCCATTTTATCTAAAACTTCCTAAGTAAAACTGACTTTTCCTTTTTTCTTTTCTTACTGCAAATGAGTGCTTTGGGAAATAAGGAAGAGCATTGACTTCTCTCCCAATGGTCTATGGTTTCAGTCAGAGATGAGATGCACACTAGAAGTGCCCAGGCCAGTTTGGCAAGTCTTATGTCCATCGGCTACAGGACGTGCAAACACCTGGAGAGGCCAAATCCTATCACAACACTGTAAAACCAGATGAGTCAGTGTTAACCACACATGCAAACATTCACCTTGAAAGGTACATTTTGTGTATATTTCAAAAAAGGAAACATTTGGCCCAATTTAAATAGAAATTGTACCTCTACTATAATATTGCAAACATTGATCTGGGCGGTCCTACCTACATTTCTGAACTCTCCTTGGATAAAATATCCATTAATTTATATATTTTCATTTTCTGAATACTTGACAACTGGATGACTAAAAATGTGCTAAAAAGACAAAGTTTAAAGTAAAAAACATTTAACATATTTTAAAAAAATTTTATTGATTTTTTTAGAGAGAGAGGAAGGAAAAGAGAGAGAAACATCAATGTGGGAGAGAAACATTGATCGGCTGCCTCCTGCACGCCCCCTACTGGGGATTGAGCCTGCAGACGGGGCATGTGCCTTGACCAGGAATTGAACTGGGACCTCTTAGTATACGGGATGATGCCCAATCCACTGAGCCACACCGGCCAGGTTTAATATATTTTTAACTCGGGTATTTAATTTTGAGAAATTTAAAATCATCTACAAACTGCATTTGAACCCTTTCCCTGGCCAAACACACAGACACACACACACAGACACACACACACACACACACACACACACCTCTCAGATGCAATTTTGTGAAAATAAAACTTTACCCTCAGACAGACTAGATAATTTATGAAAGAATGTGTGATACTGACCATAAAACCTGGAGTATTTATGCCAGGTTGGCATTGATGGTGATGTGAGGACCTGCAGGTACGGGAGCCCAGACCGGGTGTGAGGAGTGGGGGTTGGCTTATTCGGTGAGGTCATTGTCATTCATAAGATCGGAATACAGTGGATTTTATATGCATTTACTGTGGGAAGAAAAAATCTAGGAAAATTATTTTTTACCAGTCACCATAGTTTTATATATTGTAAAAAGAAAAGATAAAAAGAAAGAATAAAGTGGAATCTTAAGTAAGAGCATGAACATGAACTTTGGGATCTGTATCAGTTTCCCACTGCTGTGTAACAAATGATCACAGACTTAGAGGCTTTAAACAACACCCACTTATTAGTTCACAGTTCTGCACATCCCATGTCCTGGCTTAGTGGGACTATGTTACACCAAAATCTGTATTTGTTAGCGAAGGCAGCCATAACAAAACGCTGCAGACTAGGTATCTGCTCTCACACTCCTTTGGATTGTTGGACAAATTCAGTTCCTTGCAGTGGTGGGATGGACGTCCCCGTTTTTTGTTTTTGTTATTGTTGTTGTTTGGCTGGATGTCAGCTGGGGGCCATTCCTCACTTCATGGCCAGCAAAGGAGAAGCTTCCTGACATCTAGTTACTCCCACGTTTCAAATCTTTCACCAGGAAGAGCCCCGTTCCTTTCAAGGGCTCACCTGCACTGGGACCTCTGTTTCCTGTGTGGGGCTTACCGGCTGACAGGAGTTGGTCCTTAGACTTTGTTTATTTGCTAGAAAGGAGAGAACTCCAGCTCTGAGTTATTCTCAGGTGAAGAAATCACGCCCCAGGTTTCACTCACAGCTGCAGTTTCTTGACCAAATCAGAATTCATGTCACGGACGTGGGTGGACATTTTTCAGTGCTTGTGGTGCAAAAAATGACTGACTTCTTGCTTAGTGAGAGAGTTTGAATAAAGCCCTTGTTGTGTAGAAAGACATATGCAGTGTATCTGTAACAAAGTTAATACTTCCTCTGGCAACTGATGCTTGGAACATTAATGTTCAATCACTGCACACCCCATATAGTGTGGGCTGCATTCACTTTTCCTGATGGCTAAAATTACAATAGCAAGCATAGGGGAAGGCAGCATAAGTATGCCTAGAGGCATCTTTTCCTTTAGGAGTTATGGGGGTTTTGTCTCAATGGTCCTGAATCTCTTCCATCCCATGATTTATTCCTAGGCTTTAATCCTGTTGGCTCCGTTCTCAGGCAAGAACAAATCCCAAGTGTCTATGCTGTGTGCCTACGTGTGAAGCAAAGGAATTCATCTGAAGAGTGGCAGCCGTTCTGAGGAAGGAGAGAGAAAGGGCAAGGCTAGAGGTGGGATGGGAATAATGGGTGCCAGAGGGCACCAGCTTTGACACACACACACACACACACACACACACACACACACACACACACACGTTGTGAAATCATCCTTCTGAGACGCCTCTTTTTATTTGATTTTTTTTTATTTCTTAGTTTTTATTTTTTGCCTGTCTCTCAAACAGCCTGCCTGGGGTTTAATAGAATACATGCATTTTCCCCCCAACCTAACCTCAGTGCCTGTGCCCAACAGGCTGCAGGCAGCGGCCAGAGCCTGAGATGCAGAGCTTGGGACTGGAGGAGAGCCGACCTGAGCGTGCTGCGAGGAGCCGTGCATGCACGTGAGTAGGCAGACTGGAAGGAACGAACCGGCTCTTTTCCTGGACTGCAAGTCTCTTGAATGAAAAGACTATTCTTCTTCCATTTACATCTTTAAAACTAAAAACGTTACTTCAGAATGAACTAAAAAAATGATGTGCGATAATGAGACTTTTTGCCCGTTTTGTGGCAGATGTCTTAGTGATAATGATGTTCATAGAGAAGGCAATGATTAGGATAAGAAGCCAAAGCTGGAGACAGAAAAAGAGAGACCTTGCCCCACATGAGGGTTTGCTGAGCTATGACCCTGAGTCAAGAGAACATTTTGGGTAAAATATTTTTTTTGTGGACCAAAAAAAAAAAAAAAAAAAAGAAAGACACAGGAATTATGCATATTCCTCTATAAATTGGTGAGCAATATTCAATTAAAACAAGGATGATTTAATGGATGCCTGCTATGTATCGAAAGACTGCCAAGCACTACCTTATTTAATCCACCAAGTGACCCAGGGCCTAGGTATTCTATGCCAACTCTTCACTTGAAACTGAGTCCTAGGGATGTTGGACTTGCCCCAGGGCACTCCATAAGAAGAGAAGCTGGCGCCTGCAGCCTGGTCTTCTGTCTCAGAGAAGCTCACTCCGCTGTTCCACTGTGGCTGACACTCGCCCTAATGGAACATGATTGACAGCTCACTCTGATGATGGTCAGTCCAAGCAGTGTTTCTTTAATACACAAATCCAGATTCCTTCCAAACAGCAATATCATCTTCTGCCAGTTGTTTGCATGGTGCACATACAGCTGTCCCTCCTTGGCACGGATGGGCAGGGCAGCCTCTAGCAAAGACAAGTCGGACACGTCTCTTGGTTTCTCAGTTCACAAGCCTGGAAGAAGTCACTTGACCACGAGCCAGAAGGACTTCTGGCCTCTGGGAAATGCCGCTCTTCAACCAAACCAGAAAGATTGTTATCTGCCTTTTCTTTGACATTTGGATAAGGAAATACCACGGATCCCCTTGGAGATTCATCCTGGTCAATCAGAACGTTTTCCCCACAAATGACACCAGTAGTAAAAATAGAAAGAATAATTATTACCTTAACATAGGGATTCCAGATGGCAATCTGGCCTTTCATCTCCACTGAAGGGAAATGGCAGAGACAAAATTCAAGAGATGGAAAATGGCTGAGGCGCTGCCTGTGGGTGCTTGAGCGCAGCATTTCGATGGCTTTCAAGATGACTAGCAGGCAAAACAGCTCTCATCTTCCACAGTGAACTGTGGTTTCACTTACAGGATGTTAAGAGCTGCTCCCTGATCCCTTGAGCACATGGATGGCAAATGGGTCTCATTACACAAGAATAAAGCAAATGAAATTGCTTCCAATATTTTTTGGATGGACACTATGGGAGGCCACTGAGAAACAGAAGCCAGATTTCACACATATTTAATTAGAAAAACAACAACAACATTTAAATCGTTTTTAAGCTTTTCCACACACCCATATTGGCTTAAAATTCATAATGTTAACATTCAAAGTACCTTTTTAAAACTTATTCTAAACACATAGTTATTAAAGAAACGTATTTTTCAAACTTTCTTGGATAAGTATTTAATGGACAACTTTTCACCGATAGTCGGGAGACCTGTGATGTCCCTATTGGCTGTGGAATAAACCAGATAGAATTTGTCTCTGTATTCCCCTTGACTCACCAGGGCTAAACCTAGCTAGAGTCATTTAGACTCCAAGGACTCTTGAATCCTAATTGTATGTTCCCTATTTTGTTAGAAATCTTATGAAGTAGGATTCTACTTCAGCTGAGGCTGTGGAATGAAACAGGGCCAAGGTCAAGCTGCTTACTAACTGTACCTACTTGAATGAGTTATTTTACCTCCCTGACCTTCCTCTTCTAGATATAGGGACAATGATAAAAAGCACTTCCTAAGATTGTCATGAGAAATTGATTAACTAATATATGCAGCATAGTAGGTGTCCAATACATGGTAATTTCTTTTTATTGCTATTGCTATTATCCTTTTCCTTTCTTAATTAATTCCTTCTGCCAGAAAATCAATTCTCTCTCGTACTCCTTTATTTTATTTTTCTTTATTGATATATTAGAGAGACAGAGGAAGGGAGATAGCGAGAGAGATGGAAACATCAATGAGAAAGAACATCGATTGGCCGCCTTCTGCATGTCCCCCACTGGGGATTTGGCCCACAACCTGGGCATGTGCCCTGACCGAGAATTGAACCGGTGACCTCTTGGTGCATGGGTTGACGCTCAACCACTGAGCCACACGGCCAGGCCTCTCTCAGACTTCTTATATTTTCTTCCACTGAAATGCCATCTATGAGCCATTGTCTTTTCTCAAGTATGTGTTCTCTGTGGTGACTTCTTCAGTCTCCACAGCTAGAAGTGAATTTTCCATGATTTCCAATCCTAGGCGATGTGTCTTATACGCTCAGTGTAGCCCTTGTCACTCACTGCTCTGAGCTACAGCTGTTCCCTGTTGCTGTTTTACCCAAATCTGATCATCCTAACTGGAACGACAGCCTCTGGAGGGCAAGAAGCAACATGTTTCTCCCTTAAAACACCTCTTGAATGTGTGTTGAATGAATATGCATATATTCTAGAATAGTGCCATTTGGTGTATACATTAATTTGTTGAATTCAAGCAGAGATGATATTTTATTTTAGTACTTCTTTTAATTTCAGAATTTAGATATTTTAATTTAGTAATTGTTTTTGTCCTAAAGTTACAACATAATAGTTGAAGTCAGAATGAAAGAATATATTGCTGAGAAGTCTGATCTCTGCTGTGACAGGGCACGCCAGCTGTCAGTCTTCGAAGGCCTGAACGTAGACACGATCGCTTCCAGAACTAGGTGGCAATGCTTCTAAGATGAGTGGCGATATAGTCCTGTGACCTTTAGAAAGCCGTTTCACTTGTTTTCTGTTTCCATTTTCTCACCTGTGAAATGGGTTGGAGGATAGGATCAGATGTTCTTTTCAGAAACTTTTCTTCTCAAAAAAATTCTAGTCTGCCCTTTTTCACATGAGAGCACTGAACTTGGTGACTTTGAAGTTTCCTTTCCCTGGTGTGATTCTCTGCTACCTTCTGTTTTCTAGACTTCAAAGGGTCCCAGTAAAAATGACCAAAATAAATTTTTCAGATGATACATTCACTATTCAAAAATGTCCCAGCTACTTCTGAGAGCTGCCCTGGGTTTCTCATAAGTATTCATAAACCAGATTCTCTCTGCTCCCCAAGGATCCCATCGCTGTTTTTCTCTATTCCAGCCACGTCTTCAGTGGCTCCTATTCCTCATACAGCGACCGGTGCTGTCGAAGCCTCGCCGTTTTGGGAACAGGATTTTTGCCTTGGCTTGATCATCTTCTAAATTAATGATGCTTCATCATCTTTCAAACAAATGACACCTCCTTCGATGCTCTTAATGCAAAGCTGGGGCTGCCTATATCTTAGGATAAACATACTTGAGGCCACCAAAAAAAGACTCCTATTTCAAACTAAAAAATAATATAGATGTACTGTAAGATGTTTCTAAAAATAATGTTAATATAAGAGTTTATCAAAAGCAATTCTTATTAGGATCCCCAATCCAAGCAGGACTGAAGTGAATTGGTCAGTCACCACAGCTTAAATGACCCCAGTCATTTGGTGACTTAGCAGCACTTAGTGTAATTATTGGAAGGATGACATCAAGGTGGCTAGGCAACCGTGAGTGTCATATGAACAGTAGCTTGGAGGTGCTCTCCCAGTACTGATTCAAACTTGGGACCTGCAGAGAGATGTGCAGAGGCCGAGTTTCCGATTTTCGTCATTGACCCATGGAAATCATGTGTGAGAGACATATTCTAACCCCCACAAACAGAGTTTGAGGTGCTCAAACCCTTTGCCCAGCTACTTACTCCACGGTGACGAAAATGCAGACAAAGATCAGACAGTAAAAAATTAAACCAGGTTACTACTAGAGAGTGGAGAATTTGCAGAAAGGCACAAAGACGTTACTGAAAATGCTTTTGCTTCGTTGGAGTTCCACACTGGGGAATTCTCCTTTGGGTTGCTCTTTCCTGCAATAGGAAAACGAGGGTGTCAGCTGCTTGGGAGAAAGTGCCTCTCACCTGCTGAGTGATGAGACCTTGTGAATGAAGTTTCAAGGAAAGGTTGAGGGTGGGAAGACTGTCAGTGATCCCCTCTCCAGCTTCTAGTCTGGCGAACAGATTCCTCGGAGATAATGCACCGGGCAAATCATTTTCTCACTAGGAAGCTACATAAAAGTTTAGGGCTAAACCTCTGCTTATAACAGGGTGTTAATTTTCCTGGAAGGTCCCATCTGCTCGCTTCCCTGAGGACCTACAAAGATGGTAGGCAGGGTCTTAGAATCCTAACCATCTCTCTCTCTCATTACACACCCCACTAACACCTACTGTGTGCCTGGCACTGGGCTCAGCACTAAAAAGATGGGGAAATATTCAGGCAAAATCACTGCTAGGAGTTATCACTTGGCCACGATTCCCAAAGGCTGGCCTGCATTCAGGACCCTCACACCCAAGATGCTCAGGGGCTTAGTGGAGCAGAAGGTGGGTGTTCACCACCTTCCGCAATGTGACTCGTACCCTGGAGCCGCCGCAGCAACCCTGCTGCTACACAGACAACCACAGCAACTTCCTCTCTGTGTGACGTGCTCGCTGCTTTGCGGGGAGAGAAAGAGATTTCAGTCAACTGAAGAGGACTTTTTTTTTTTTTTTTTTTTTTTAGGGAAACTGTTTTACTTCTAAGTGTTTTCCTTTAGAAAACCAGATCTCTCGCCACCTACTATTTGTGGATGAATTTGTAAGATCCTTTTTAGGGGGGTTGATTCTGGTTATTGGAGCCCTGTATATTTATATTCTTATATCAAGACAGCCTGTGAAACTAGCCAGATATGTGGTTCAGCTATGAGACACAGAGAGCCTATTATAAGTAAGGCGAAGTATTGAGTGGTGGTCAGCATTTCTGAGGAATTCCAAGGAGAAAAGCATTTGGCTCAATGGTGGGAAAAATAGCCCAGTGGTAGAGTATTTCTATCCCTTGTCTAAGCCCTCACTCCAGCCCTATTCTTATGAGCCATTCTTGCTGTGTCCATAGTCTCACTGGAGAGGGAAACGTTGAATTAGGTAAAACAGCCATTCTTTGAGCATCCAAGGTTGTAGAAGTGTGAATAAAGGCTGTCCTCCTTACTTTGAACCATTTCCCCAGGGTATGTGTCATTTGTACACCAAGACATTCTGACAGCCACTTGGCACTGGAATTTTGACACGTTGTAATGAAGTGCATTTCCATTGCATTCAATATTTTTTTCACTCCAATTACATGCAGTGAGTGAATCAGACCCTTGCTACAGCGAGACTTGTCGGAAGCCCTCCCCAGAGCCAAGATCCACTGGAGACCCCCGTCTGGAAGTGCCAGGGATCTGCACAGCGCCTTCCTCTCCATTGGAAGAGCAGCTAATTTGATTTCTTCTCTCATTTGAGAGTGAACCAGATCATTTGCATTGTAAATGCAACCATTTCTTGTCTTTATTTCCATCGTTGTTGTTTTTTTATTGCTTTTGGCTGCTTCACTTGGATAATTTAATCGTGGGCCATGTGAAAGAGAAAAGAGAAAGATTTTACATAAGTTTAGGAGTGAGCTCAAAGCAACTCTATGGCAGTAACAGACGAGTGTCTCTGATTTCAGACTTGGTGACATTCTAGAGCATGTGGGCTACCATCTCAGGTGCTGGGGGCCACAGGAAAACTGGATTCGTGGCCTCTCGATGTGTATCCCCGGGGGTGCAATCCCAGCAACGTTTGGGCAGCATTTCAGGCAGACCCTGGTGCTGTATCAGTAGCGGAAGAAAAAGCAGATGTTCTGCCGCCAGGCCCTGGTGCGAGGGCCACCTTGCTCCACTCACCCGAGTGACCTCAGGGCAGCACTGAGGGGGATCGGTTTCCTGCAATGAGTACTATGGGATACAGAATGGGATAAACAGCTCTACTAAGTATTTGCCTTTTGGCTACAATTTAACAATTTTGAGAAGTCAGTCATTCCCCAGGATAGCAAAAAGGAAAGGAGCTTAAAATAGCCACAAAGGTCATTTTTAAGCCTATATTATTTCTCTTGCACGGGGTCATTATTGATTTGATAGTCCCAAGAACTACAATTATTTCTCCAGATGATGGCACTTGAAAATGGGCCTTCTAGATTCCCAGAAAGGTCTCAGAGGTGCGTTTTGCAAAGCTTCCAGCAAAGATTTTCATTCCTTTCTTGCTTCATGTTTGCTCTTGGCCGTGGCTGTGAGCAGTAGGTACTGAATCATAAGTCCCGCTCACAACAGGGCAAAGAGGCTTATCCCTCTTATGGGTAATGTGGAAAATCTCAAAGAGACTGGCTTGTCCCTGGAAGATGCAGTCGAACCCTGCCTCAGCTGACTTTTTCCAGAAAGGTAGGACTACACGCAACCCCTGGAGACTCTCTGTCTGGGAAGGGCAGTGTCCCCAGGCTCAGCAGACTTGGGGGCCTGAGGGCCATGCCCTGTGACTCCACTAGGGGAATCCTGGGTCTAACCCAGGCAACCTGTGGCCAGCTAACCCCATGGTGATCACCTCCCTTGCCCCTTTGACTCGGATCATCTCTCCTCTTGCAACATTGTATCCTCAGATGGCTCTGAGCTACTTTTCTTACCCAGACTTCTACAATTTGTTTCTCTTCCTAACATTTCTTCAGTGCCCCCTGGAATTCCATATCCACGGTGAGTTGAGTCCATGCTCTTAATCCCACCATCGCTGCTTTCACCTCCTAGCTTTGCTGAAAACTGGAACTTCCCTGAGGATCCCCACCCCAGAGAGCTTCTCCGAACGGGGGGCCTTCACAAGCCTGTGTGCCGAGTGCCCGGGTTCGGGAGGCCGCATCAGCAAGCTCTTCACTTCCCACTGCTTCTTCAGATGGTTTCTTCTTCGTCTTCATGCAAAGACCCCTGCTCATTTCAGGCTCACACCAAGCCTTCATGTCGTCCTGAACACTGTGTCGGGGCCTGCTGGGATCACTGTGGCGTGTATTATCTCATTGTGAATATGCTGAATGATGCCTAGGACTGAGGCTCTTACCTTCTGTTTGAAATACAGTTCTTAACCCTTATCTACCAGCACAGCGTTTCTCTGGCCCCTGCCCACACATACTACCCCTCGCTCTGTCGTCTTCACGTGTTGACTTACCACTGCTTTTCTTTTTTATTAATTTATTTTGTTGTAGATGTTTCTCCTTGTTTTACCACTGTTTTTCAACACCTGCTTCCCACAAGCCATCTAGTCTATTTCTTTCCAATTTGTTGTTTGTTCACGTTATTTCTTTTTTGTGAAATGTCTTCAGGCAGACCAGCCCAAAGTGATTTTTCATCCTGCATATCCATAGTATTTCGTGTCTCTGCCAGGGGAATCAAAAATAAAACATAACCGTGACACCCTCTGATTCATGAAACTCGCCATTGAATTCCCTGCCCTTTCAAATGTCCTGCTGCTACTGTCTGGGGCAAACCAGCAGTTCTGCTAGTGTGCCCTTCTCATCACCATCACAAGGTACAAGAGTGAACCCTACAAGGGGCAGGCAAACGCTTTGAACCCAAACGACAGATTTATAACCACCATCACACATCTGTTGATTAGAAATAAAAATAAAAAAAAACTGACATCAGAACTTATTTCAAATAGTAATTTAATCACCTCATTTACACACAATTTTTTCATACTTGCAGAATAGACTGATAATTAGTTTTTAAATGCACTTATAGTGACAACATCTGCCTAAAGTCATAAAATTTTAGAGATGAAGGATCTTCATATACTTTGATACCATTGTGATTTAAACCAGTTATTAATAACTGGACAGGAGCACAGGCCAAATAGACACATGCCCAATAAAGTCTGGGTGAAATAGGGAAGATGCTTGCCTATCAATAACACCTGGGAACAGGTCATTGGCCGGAGCAGGCATGGTCATTGCAAGCACTGGAAGATTTGCGATACATAAGGTGCAAAACAAAGGCATTCGCTCTTTTGCCTCTTGCCCTCTTGTGCACTGGGCTCCTGGCTCTCTTATCGCAGGGGGCATGCTCCCTGCATTCACCCACATGTCCCACAGCCATGTGGACCCCACACATGGACCGATGAACTGGAACTAGACTGATGCTATGCCAGTCTATGTAACTTTACTATGGAACAGAAACTTTGGACACTGGCTTTGCTTTTAGCTCTGCTGAATCCCCAGCTGCACATCTTCCAGTCCTGGTTTAAGAGAACTGAGACTTTGCAAACCCAGGGGTGCAATTCCACACAAAGCTTTCTACCACATCTCATCCTCCTGTGGGGGACTCTGGAAATGCTTTTTCCAGCAGCACCCCAAGAACCCCACTCTCACTAGCAAAGGAAAAGAGCAATCCACGCAATTCTCCAATAACAAATTATTCCTCATTTTACAAAAATAATTGAGTGTATGTTATCTTATCAGTCAGTGTAATTTTAAACCAGTAAAAGTTTATTTTTCACTCACATCATGTATTTGGTGTGGGAAGCATTGTTCATTGTACTCTCTCCAGAACCCAGGTTGATTGAATCTACATCTCAAGATACATTTCCACCGTGGCCGGGGCAGAGAAATCAATGCTTTGGAGGGTTTTTTCCCTAGTGTCTCAATGTTCTGGCCCAGAAATGACACCTATTGCTTTTCCTACAGATGTCGAAACCATTGGCCAGAACCAATCCATGACCTACCCAACCACGCAAAGCCGGAAGTGCAATCTTCTCTGTGCCAGGAAGTGCTGCCGTTGATGAACAGCGCTAGTGACTACAATGTTAAGCCACTTGTGTTGTATGTATGCCTTGTCATTATCGTATGATGAGAGTAACTGGAAGGCAGTAACATGAGTACGCTGTTGGTTTAAGATTCATTTCTACCACTTGTCAACTGAGACTGTGGGCTGGAGCAACGTACTTGACTTCTCCGAGTCTCAGTTTATTAACTGCTAAATGAATATTTCAGGAGGCTGCTGTAAGGATTCAAAGACAGAATGTTTTTAAAAATCTGGACCATTTTCTAGCAAATAATAGCTACTCAGTATATATATGTTTCCTTCCCCAACCCTTCCCTATTAATGCTTTGTTTGCCTTCCTTTGTCTTTCATTAAGTCCCCTATGGCTATGGACTCGTTTCTGTCTTCAGTTTGAAAGATTCAGCTCCACTTCCCTCACCTGTAGACACCCACATTCACATCATGCTATAAAAATTCTGTGCTTTCATCAACACTTATACCAGGTTTATCACTTCCAAAGCTGTTGTTAGGTAATCGTATTAAGTAATTTTCTCTTTTCGATCTGACAGCCATTAGATCCCTTTAAGTAATTTGTAAATCACTCCTCACCCAATTCTCTCATAAATTCTGTTAATGTTTCAAGACCATATTGTATCTCACCATCTAGATCCTAAGCCTTTCAGGGACAAGAACCACATTTTCAACCTTTATATCAGTCACAGAGTCAAGCATTTTCCTTTCTGTTACCCACACAATATTGGGTGTTAAGTGATTCATTGGTGACACCCACGGTATATTAGTTTTTTAGGGATCACTGACAATATATCACCAACTACGTGGCTGAAATAACTGATATTTGTTGTCTCCCAGTTCTGCAAGCTAGAAGCCCAATGTGAAGGTGTCAGCAGGGTCAGTTCCTTCCACGGGCTGTGAGAGAGAATCTCTCCTGGCTCTTGGTGGTGTGTTGGCAATCTTTTGCATTCTTGGGCTTGTAGAAGCATCTGCCTGGTCTCTGCCTTCACCTTCACATGTCTGTCATCTCTCTCTCTCTCTCTGAGTGGTGTGTGTGTGTGTGTGTGGGTGTGTGTGTGTGTGTGTGTGTGGGTGTGTGTGTGTCCAATTTTCCCCCTTTAATAAGGACACTAGTCATATTGGATTAGAACCCATCCTAATGACCTCATCTAATTACATCTGCAATGGTACCATCTCTGAATACACTTACATTCTGAAGAACTTGGGGTTAAGACTTCAACACATGAATATCGAGGGACACAAATCAACCAATAACACATGGGTTACTGTTAACAGGATGAATGTTTAATGACTTCACAGAAAGAATAGTATGACATCAATGTTTCTGCCATGTCAAAATATACCTCTCGAAATGTCAAAATTTTCATACAGATATAGAATGAGCATATGCCAGAGATTAATTTGTCTAATTCACAACAGAGCTAGCAGAATGGTTAAACTTATTCCAAGAGCATTTGAGGAACAGAGGTTACATGTCTCTCTGCAAAGATAAGCTGAGAGGAGTTTGTTAAGTTAGAGACAAAACTGAAAAATGACCTACAGACAATAAACCCACAGCCTTGGGAATCATTCTTTCTGCCAGACATACATTATTTACATCACTACTAAACAAAAGGCAGAAATTAACATGTAACTTCACGGAGTCTATGGTCTAATCAGTAGCATATAGAATGTCAAATGAAGTTGCATACTTCTACATAATTGAATAACTCATGGGTGGAGTAGTAACATATTAAGAGGACTCTTAGGCATTCTTTTCCCTTACTTCCATGTTTTGGATATGTTTTCTTAGTAATCTTCCTTATATATAACCTCTAAAGCAGTGGTTCTCAACCTGTGGGCTGCGACCCCTTTGGGGGTCTAACGACCCTTTCACAGGGGTCACCTAAGACCATCGAAAAACACATATTTCCGATGGTCTTAGGAACCAAGACACTGCTCCTCTATCTGTCTCCCAGCAGGTCCGCCCACATGCAGATAAGCCCACATACAACATGAGGAACTGTATTAAAGGGTCGCGGCATTAGGAAGGTTGAGAACCACTGCTCTAATGATTATTCCTAGTCACAAACAGGCTTGTTTTACAATTCATTAGTTCTACTACTTAATCCACATGAAATGAGAGGTGCTATTTAACTATATGAACTTATTTATGATCATCAAATCTAGAGCTATTGACTAGGGTCAAGAAATTAACTTTTGTCTTGAAATTTCATAAAGAATCCTGGACTCTGAATATACTTTGAAAAAATATACCACAGAGTGGGTGGCTTAAACAACAGAAATTTATTTTCTCACAGTTCTAGAAGTTAAAAGTTCAAGATTAATGTATGGGTAAGATTGGTTTCATTATGAGGTCACTTTCCTTGGCTTATGAATAGCTGTCTCCTTTCTTTGTCTTCAAATGGTTTTTCCTTCATGTATCTGTGCCCCAACCTCTTCTTCCCATACAGACATCAGCCATACTGGATTAGGGCCCACCTATATGACCACAATTTTCCTTAATTACCTCTTTAAAGACCCTACATTTTGAGGTCCTGGGGGTTAAGATTTCAACATGTGAATGTTGGGAAATACAACTCAGTTTATAACATTCAGTATATCTGGTTAGTCTTTTCCAAGAAATTCTCAGTTGTCCTTTTTTGACAACCAAATTCATTAATTTGGGCAAGCACGAGAGGAAAACAGTAACAACTTGCTGATGATAAGACTGAATGGCTATTAACTTATTAAAGTAATCAATAATATCATAATGCAGAAGAGTAAAATTCTCTATACAAGCAAGGTACACAATACTTTCTAAAGGATTAGATCAATGTTTCCACTGAGGATAAGAATCTATTACAAACTGACAACTTTCCGGGGCTTTCCAATACATCTTATAAGGCATGCAACCAATAAAACATTTATAGCAATAAAATTTTTCTTGTACAAAATTAACCTAGAGAAAGCTGAACTACTTCTTTTATTTAACAACTTTTCTCACAAAATGCACACAACAATGTTGAGCTCATTAAGAAAAATAGAACATACCAAAATGCCTAATTATTTTTATCATCTCTCCTTTTTTTAAGGTGAAAGATAAAATCTGTATGATTTTCTAATATCTATTTGGAAAATCTCAAAGACAGTTTTAGTTGCAAAAGAGACCTTGATTTTTTTTAATGTAGAACTCTTGTGAAGAGAAAATGAAATGTGATATTAGGAGACAGAACATGATTTGATTATGATTAAAGCTTAAGTACATAAGAATAATGAATGGCTGAACTAAAACTGGTTAAGATTAACTATATGTAAATTGAAATGATACTATAATATTTTAAAATAAAGTAGGAAAAGGCAGGTGGAAGAAACTATAATAATTCAGAAGTGAAAAACTTTATTTTTAAAAAACAAGTCAATGATATAACAGTCATTATGAAGCCCAGAAGGCTATTTTGTGACATATAAAATATTAAGACTACATAACTAGTATAGAATATCATTTTATTACTTCTTTGTTAAGAGCTGACTGGATATTCCATGACTAATTTGTCATTTTAAGATTGAAAATAAAGTGAAACTTGACTCATTTTTAACAAAACAATTTAATGAATAAACACATCCAAATGAGCCCGAATCTTCTTCTAACAGTGATGTCATAATAGAGACAGGATTTCCCACCCCACCCTAAACAATCAGAAGACTAAACAAATTATATGAAGCAACACATTTTCAGACATGGGACAATAGCAAGCACAGAGGCACGATTCCTAAGAGAAACAGATGAGGTGAGCTCTAAGATTGCCCAAGCTCATTGCTTAGGCATTGACTTAAAATTTTCCAACAACAATATTTCCAGACTCAGGAGGTTTCACTGAATTTCTCCAAATACATACAAAATAAATAATATCTATTCTACTCAAATTATGTTAGAAAATCCAAGAGGACACACCTACACGGGAAAACCCACAGTCACCAAGGGAATCGATATTTTCCCTGTTTCTTTTCAGCTATAATTTTTAAAATCAAAGAATTACCTTTAAAATACATATTGTACACCTATAACACACAGATGCTGTGCTAGGTGACATGAGACATTCGGAGGTGAGGAAGACAAAGAGGGGCCGAGCTCTAACATAGCTCCACTGACTGGCTATGTGACATCAGCTCATCTCAACCTTTCCAAGATGCAGTTTTCTCGTGGGTAACAATCTCTCAGATTTCTTGAAAATGTAAAGCATATAATGTATAATTTTATAATCCCTGTCCCCAAAGATCTTAGTAGTTTTTTTGTTGTTGTTAATCTTCACCCAAGGATAGTCTATCCATTGATTTTTAGATAGCGTGGTGGGGGGGAGAGGGGGGGCAGAGAGAGAGAGAAAGAGAGGGAGGGAGGGGGAGAGAGAGATGTGAGAGACTCATCTATTGGTTGCCTCCCACATGACCCCGATGGGACTGGGCATCGAACCTGCAAGCCAGGCATGTGCCCTTGACTGGGAATCAAACCCCCGACCCTTCGGTCAGTGAGCCAAACTGGCCAGGACTTACTAATGTTTTGTGTTTTTTTAAACCCTATAAAGATGTTCAGAGTGGGAAGAGGGGGAGGTCCCAATACAAAAGTTATTCCATTCAGAGTTTTTAAATTTTTTATTTTTGCCACAGAATTAGTTGTTCAAAAGCCCTATTGAGTGTATACCCTAAGAAGCCTGAAACACCAAACAGAAAGAATATATGTACCCCCATGTTCATAGCAGCACTATTTACAATAGCTAAGATCTGGAAACAGCCCAAGTGTCCATCAGTAGACGAATGGATAAAAAAGCTGTGGTACATATACACAATGGAGTACTATGCAGCTGTAAGAAAGAAAGATCTCTTATCCTTTGTGACAACATGGGAGGACCTGGAAACTATTATCTTAAGTGAAACCAGCCAAGCAGAGAAAGACAAATATCATATGATCTCACTTATTTCTGGAATATAATAAACATAACAGTCTGAGGAACAGGGTAGTCCTAGAGATGTGGAAGTAGGGTACAGACTGACAATTGTCAGAAGAGGGGGTGGGGGAGGGGAGCGATGAACCACAGAACTTGTACGCATGTACTCATAACCAATGGACATGGACAACAAAAATGGGGACGGGGCAGGGAGGGGGGGAAGGAGGGTGTCAATGGAGGAAAAAGGAGAAACGTCTGTAACAAAAATAAATTAACAAAAGCCCTATTGAGTGGGAACATAAAGTAAAACAAATATGTAGACATTCTGACTGAATCAGGTAGGAGGTGCCAGGACTCCTCTTGGCAGACCATCCCATCTCGGTCTTTAGACTTCTGTGGTTCTTAAGTGGCTTCCTCGAACCCCAGGGCCCTCTACAGTATGCTTGAAAATCATTTTAAGTCCAACCTTTGTAGTGTGAAGATAATGAAATAATAGAAATAGAGACATTAAATTTCCATAACCAGAAAACGTTCTTCTCCAACTTCACAGAGATCAGGGACAGAATTTGGGCCAGACCACCTATCTGGTTCCTTTCCATATGTGCTCTGGTTCTCTGTGTCTTCTCTCTAAAATAATGATTATTTCTGTACACTACCAACTCATTCACTCTTTCACAACAACTACTCAAAGTGCAAAAGGGACTCATATTTGTGTTCAAATCTACTACAGGTTGTTGTTTTTGTAGTCTTGCAAACAGACCAATCGACACTAACTTTGATATATCTGAACATTTTCATATGAGTTATCTGGTAAATGAAAACAACAAAGGAAAGATAGCTTGGAGCTAATAATACACTCTGCTCGTGCTTGCACATAACACTCGCCTCCTGAAACGTTTTGTAGAATTTCCATTTTTGTTCATGAGCATACTGATGGAGGACTTGAGTTTTCTAGAACGTCTGTGGTCATTTCCAAATCTTCCCATTGTCTCTGTCACTTTACAGTGTCTCACTTGCTACTCTGAGATCAGGTTATACATTTCCTGCTGTGTCTCTGTTTCCAGTGAGGCAAAGTTTACCTGTCTGCCAATTTAATGAACTGTTTTATGATTTAGATCCAATAGTGGGCTTTTGTGGAGAAAAGCAGAGTGAGTAGGAAGGAGGGAAGGAGAGAGGTAGTGTGAGGTTAAGGGACACACTCTAGCATATTGGGATTGCCTTTTAAAATTGTACACAGATTTTTTTTCCCCCAGATAACTTGCTGACCTTATCCTATGCTATATTTGATTGCAATTACTTTAGTTTGTTAGGCTGACTAATTTTAGAAACGTGGACAATGTACTTCGTTGCAATCAGATCTGCATTAAAACACAGAAATGAAGGGTAAATTGGTTATTGCCATTTAAGTTGTTATGGTATATTTTTTCTGAAAGAAATACACTCATGTCAGCAGGCCTAAACTTGCATTTCTTCAAACTTTTACCATGTCTTCTGCAAATAACTTTGGTGTTTTCTACCTAATTAATCTATAATCTTATGACACTCAATTACAAGCTGTTTTAGTAGTTTTTTTTCTAATTCTTCACTGCTCTTCTCCTTTGTAAATTTTATAATTATTGACAAAATATTTTAAGGTACAAAACACACAGAGAAGATAATGATTAGGGGACAGTCATACCATACATTTTTTGGCATTAGAAGATAGGCTTTCCCTGTTCACTGATAAATTTCTATTTATCTTTCTATCACAGGGCCATGCCCATGGGTGGAGTGATTTGGCAAATTCTTAACACAACGTGATTTGAGAGATACAAAAGAAGGTGTCTGTGACTTTGAAATTCCTTCCACACATTGCCTTAGCCTCCAAAATTCCCACCTTTTCCTTCTAGAGTAGGGACCTGGATGCAGAAAGCTCAGTTAGAATGCAGATGTATCACCTGGGAAAACAGACTCTAATCTAGGATCTGCGCTCAAGGCTTTGGAAACCCAACCAGAGAGCAAAGACATGAAGAGATGAGATGGGACTTCAGGAGTGTAGGGTGAGTCAAAGAAAGGTGCAGAGCCTTTAGGGCAGCTAGTCACACTCTCCTGGAATCAAAAAATTATATATGTTTTTGTTGGCAAGGTGGAGCAGGGCTAGGTGAGCTACTTTGGCAGGGCCACCAACAGGTGTGGGATAATGGGAGAGCCATTACTTGCCAAGCTCTGGTGCTCTCAAAGCCATTATCTTGCCTCACTTCATCTTCAAGGCAATCTTGAGTGTTAGGAGCTACTATACCAACCACAAGAAGAGAAAATGAGTCCTGAGTACTTGTCTACATGGATTATAAGAGTTCTGTGATCACCAACTGTGCTTCACTCATGTTTAATCAGGTTAAGCAGATAGTCGTATGTCGATAGTTCTGCTCTGGATAGCCAGAACCACTTGCTGAAAAGTGCCATCTGATACTTCATGACCTCTGAGTGTCGCAGTGGCTCAGCAGGATCAGGTGGAGAAGGGGACTCCTTTGAGAGGAAGGGCCCCAGGCCCAGCTTGGCGGCAGTTTACAGTCTGGTGGCATCGGTGAGGCAAAGTCAGTGGTTCCAGTTCAAAGGAGGGAAAGGACCTGTCTTCCTGCCATCCCCCAGGAACTGCCATACGCTTTGCTATGTAGAGACCCTGCCTTGAGACTGATGACGTGTTTCACGGAGCCAGTAAGGCCTCCGCACACAGAACACTGCTTAGGAAGGGGAAGGAGCAGAGATCGCTGGAAGAATTTTAGGCAGAAATGTCATAATGAATAAGGTAGGCAGACTTTCAGAAATGTTTCCTTGGGAGGCCAACAGGAGTATAAACTCCACCCAAAGAGATTCTCTAAAGTACAGTGGAGAGACATTTGGTTTCCACCCTCACATGGACTCAATGCTGGCCTCAATGTTTCAGTAGCTGTTCATCCCACCTCTTCAGCACTGGCAGCTTTTAGGTATATGATCTTGAGTGAGTTTTTCAAGCGTTCCATGCCTAGGTTTTTCATCTAGCAGGTGGAAATAGTTATTATACTTACCTCAGATAGTTGTTTGATGGATTAAATGAGGTAGTCCACACAAATCACATAGGATAGTATTGGACCCATAGTAAGCTTTCAATAAAATCAACTTTGCACCTTATCCATTATCATCCATTCATTTATTGACTGTGGCTTGGTTTTCTACCGTATTTCTAACTGCCAATTTCACATACTTCAACCTCTTAGCCCACACCATTTCATTTTCAAGATTCTGCTTGCATTCCTCTCAAGTTGAGTGGCAGAATATAGCTGGTACTTTTATCTTTTCTCTATCTAATTCCCCTATGTTTTAGCTGGACCTCAGGAGGCCACTAGCTAAAGACTATATTTCCCAGCCTTCCTTGCAGCCAAGCATAGCCATGTGACTAAATGCTGGCCAATAGGACCTGAAATAAAGTGTTATGTATAATCTCGAGAACATGCCATTAAAAAATAAAGGAGGTTGCCTTCCACTCTGCTGGCTGAAATGTGGCCATACCACAAGATGAAAGCCACATGGCGAAGATAACAGAGTGAGAAGACCCAATGAGCCTGAGTTCCTGATGCCTTCCCACAGCAAACCACCCACATTTAAACAAGCACAAGTGATTAACTCTTCTTCCTCTGATGACTTATCCTTCTCCACTTGGTACCTGCATTTTTTATGGTCTATTATAACTCATATTAGAGATAAGGATATCTACACAAAAATCAGTTGCAGGCCTCCAAGGTCTTATAATCTCGAGAGATCTTAAAGTGAAAAATATGACAAGTTCCAGATTCCACCAAAAAGACATTTACTAAGGATTGCTTTTCCCTTCTTTGCTTCTCTTTTGGTGTGAGGAAAACTGAAGTCTCTTCATCTACCTCTCTTTCTTGCTAATCAGTACAATTTTTAAAAATTCAGACACCTTGGCTAAGTCATAATTTTTTTTTATTAAAATGCATTCTTTGTAAAAATTTGCCATGACTCATTTATGATTGTTCCAGAGTTATATGACCAATTCGTGTCAGTTTTTCCAAAGCATGTTCTTCCTTCTTTTCTGAGTATCTGTCAGCACACATCTGTGCTATGTGCACAACATTTCGCCTCTTGAGAGCCCCACATTTGACAAAATCAAGTTTGCCTCATTTTTCAAACAGTGTTAATTCAGTTTAAAAATACTTTTCTCATGATGTTACTGCGAGGGTCTACTTTTATTTCGTGCTTTAGTCTATCCTGGATCTAACACTTATTTAATTAGAATTTTACTGTTGCGAAGGTGGGGGTCAATAAAATGTGGCTATCACCTCCCAACCCCTGTTCAGTTTCTTGTGGTGCCTCAAATGAATGAAGGAAGGCACTTCTTTCTTCAGATAACACAGGCAAACACTAGAAATTCAATGCATTTGGAAGATGTCTTCTTCACATATTTATCTATAGGGTAATGTCCCTTGTAGTGGGTTTCACAATGCAAATTAGACACAGTTGATGTATACTCGAGTCCAGGAAAATGACTTTATATGTACCCTAGAGGAATAGTTTCATGGAGACATCGACTACTCCTCACTTTAGAACTATAGGGACTTCTGAAAAATATCACCTTCTGGAAATATCCTAAGGGTATCCAATAGAGCCAGCCTTCAGGAGGCAAGATATCACCACCCCTGCTTTTCATAGAAGACTATGTAATTAGAATCATTGTTACCACTCTAAAGTCTCTTCAATTGGTTCATGTGTTGTTAGCAGTATAACTCAATCAAACAATATATTGGTCATACTGATTTCCAACGAGAAGAAAGCCTCTGGCCTTTATAAAACATACAAGTAAAGTTATTATTTCTGCCTTTAAGAAATTGCCAACCCAGTTGCAGAAACTTGTGGTAGTTCCTACTTTTTCAAGATATCTTTAAGAGCGAAGTCATAACTCCTAGGTGGCTCATAAAAGAGTATCCCTAAGAATGGTTACACTCTCCTCTGGCTGTACCAATCCATTACGCTTATCATTATATCACCTGAGTTTGAATAGACTTTTTAATCTTCAGCAAATTCAATTTTTAGCAGGGGCTGCATCTTACAAATCCTTGTCCTCAATGCCTAGCCTAGTTCTATACACAGTATACAAATACACTGGTGAAAGAATAAATGAATAAAAGAATGAATGAGTAAACTTTTGATACTGTGTCAACATAGTTTACAACACAATCTAATTCATATCCAGGTCTACATCTAGGATATTATTGCGCAGTAATTTCTTCTTATGCCTGAGAGGGACTAAAGACAACTTGCCTCCATTTATATCCATCCAAATCTTCAACAAATATTAATTGGGGACTCAGTATATGTCAGAAAGTATTATAGATGCTGGGAATACAGTGATTAATAAGCCAAGAATTTTCCCTAAGGAAGCTTATATTCTAGGGAGAAAGTAATGCTGAGAAAAGAATTTCTCTAGGGTGAATAAAGCAGCCAATAGAAAGGAAGGAAGATTACAACCCCAAACGCTTGAGCTTACGGGTAAATAGAATTTATTTATTCAAGCTTTATAAAATTCAACAACAAAATATCCTGAGTCTCACAAGGTAATAAACCAAAATGAATTACTCTTTGAAAAGTGGCAATGAAAAATTATCTTCTTTACCTAATTGGTACATTTATAAAGAAGACATTTTTAAAATAAACTAAAAAAAATTGTTTAATGTTTCTCAGAAATAGCTGAATTATACTTTGCATGAAATTTAATTCTGTGCTTTAGGCCAATGCTTGGATAACTTATGCGTTATCCTTTCTTAATTCCTTCTGTCTAGTTCAACAGTCTTTCTACCGATGCATTAATTACCAAAATTCTTATGAGGATAAAAACACTGATAAGATTCTCAATTTAAAAAAATTACTTCTCGCTTATATAGTAAAAATATTGTTAATAAAAAACATAAAAGTCATATATGCAATCCATACGGAAGTAACTGTTCTTAACTTCCTCCCTGTGACCTTGTACCCCCTGCATCATCACCCTGGAATGAGTGGCTGAGCTAGGGGTCAGCAATGAAGAAAGCTTTTTTCTAAAACTTAAATTTCTAATTTGCTGTATTTGAATCATTATCAATCAGGTGCCTTTGATCACCACTGGTAAAGAGGGAGAGCAGAAATATTTCACTAATTTGAAAAAGTTGTTTTAAAGTAGGAAATTTGAAATTTAAATGTTAGTGTATTCATTCTAAATATTGAATTGGGCTAGATATAGTTTCCCCCATCTATTTGTGACTGCATAAAATATTTGGCTAAATTTTTTTTGAAATATTTCATTTCTATGACATCATCTATGTGAAGTGTATGTCAGGAATTTTACCTCTTTTCTTTTGAGAATAATATACTGATGACATATAGGTGTCAGCCATATTTTATTCTTATTTATATCCTTTTAACTCTTAAGGATTAAACATTGTGTCCTAATTTTCTTCTAGACCATCTGTCCATCACTGAATTATGTTTCACAATATTCAAGTTCTGGTACCCAGACCATTAAGATACCTTCAGGGACAGGCAGAAAATGGACACCTCTCATCAAAGCACCTAGAACTCAGCAGATTCTGGGAAGGAAAGGGAGGGAGGCTGGCATCTGTGATAGAGTTGGCCAGATAGTCACAAACTCATTTCTTCTGCTGTGCTCAGAAAAAGCCACATTTGCCACCTCCCTTGTGGTTGGCAGTGGCCATTAGACTGCGTTTGGGGGGATGAAATGGAAGTGATGATCGCCAGCCCCAGGCTTGAGCCATGGAACACCTGCACTAACTCCTTCCCGGGAGGCTCTAGGGGGAGTTCAAGCCACCGGATAAAGCAAGGGCAGCGGAGCACCCACATTGGAGAGGTGACATGAGAGAAATAAATCTTTGCTGTGTTAAGTCACTGAGGTTTGGGGTTATTTCTTTTAAATATGTTTTTATTGATTTAAAAAATGTCTTTTCTTCATTAATTTTAGAGAGGGACGAAGGGAGAGGGAGATAGAAACATTGATGTGAGAGAGAAAATTTGATCAGCTGCCTCCTGCACGCCCCCTACTGGGGATCGAGCCTGCAACCGGGACGTGTGCCCTGACTGGGAATCGAACCAGGACTATGTACTCAGTCCATGGGACGACATTCAATCCACTGAGCAACATCAGCTGGGCTGGGGTTATTTCTTATAGCAGTAGCCTCCCCTGGCTAATACACACCTAAAGAAATGAACTGGTGATGACAAACTCCTTATGTTCTGGTCCTGTGAAGTCATTGGTCCTCATCAACAAGGCTGCCAGGGCATCTCTAGTGAAAAGGGGGCAGTAGGAGGAGCTTCTACACGTCCACTAAGTAAGGGATGCATCTTGTCCATTTATATGCCATAGACACTGGGAGTGGGGGTTCATTACTCCACATAGGAATTTAATAGTCTTTGATGCTGTGTTGATAGCCAGTGATCTCTTCCTTTAGGAGATGGCGAGGATCCTGGGGCAGTGACATTGGATAGCACTGACATGAAGCGATTTTGGCAAACCTAGTGAGCCTTTCGGTGGTGATTTATATCTACTCAGAGAGAAATGACATCTGGGATGTCTGATTTATTCACTAGCAAAATGCTGGCTGAACCTAAAATAAGAAAATAGAGATTTATGTAACAGATTGCCGTGCCTTAATTTAAGAATGTTTAGGAAACCAGCAGACCCTATGGCTCTGTTCGTCTTGGAATCACATGCTTCGAGCTCATATCACCTTTCTCAAAGTATTAAGTCACATGTTGAGCATTGGGGCATTTTTTTTTTTCTTCACCTGAGCATTTTCAAGATGACTATTTCATAGCCAAATAAGTCCTGGCATTTCAATTACATGTCAGCTGCCATGAAAAAGGAAAAACAGCTCTTGTGGAACTTAGCAGACGACTACAGCTTATTGTAAGTCTGCTGGGAAGCACACAAGCTACTTCGTATTTATCTCCAGGCCAGGAGAACCCGGGAAGCACTGGGACCTGATAGCAAGGAATTCTGTCCCCTCTGTGAAGAGACCACTTCAAGTCATTGTCAGAATTGTTTCTTTTTCAAAACTTCACAAAGTTTACCTAGAACATACTCAATGTTGTAAACACCAAAATGCATTTCCTCTCTGGTCTCAGTGCCTTCCCTAGATGAGCTACCAATTTCTTCTGATCTTGGGAACACTGAATCAGGTAACATAGTCCTGCTTCTGCTTTGCACTGAGTATGGGAAAGTGCAGCACCAATGTGAGATCCCCTCTAGAGAGCGCAGAGGACTCCATGACATGACTGTGGGGTGTTAACCTTATTCTGACTCCCCTGCATTTCCCTCTCTATTCTGATGTTGTCTCCCATGTTCTCATCTATGCATTAGTTCATCAAACAATACTTTTATCATCTTAGCTGGCTAAGATTTTTTTCTGGATGAGACTGGGGATTCACAGCAATAAAATGGATAAAAGAGAGAAGAACAATGCAATAAGAAGTGAATGAAAGGATCAGGAAGAAATAGCAGGATAGAGGGAGGTATGCAGTTCATGTTTCCACCAGTGGTCAGCAGCTGAGGAACTTGAGTAGCTCATCAAAGGCTCACTGAACAGGTGTATTTACCTTTCCATTGCCATGGCTTCCTTCCTCTTTTATCCACCATACAATGAAAGGATTGCGCTGAATAACTCTTGCAATATGAAATGTTGATACCTCACTCTATCTTCCTTAATATCAAGGTTTGAGAAGAGTCACTATCGTGATGGTTGGGGACGAGATTTTGACTCCTAGCAAGACTAACCTTGGAAAACTAGCTAAAGCCGTTTAATCGTCTCCTTTCAGTTCCACCTTCTACTGGAGACAATGAAGTATCTCAGGGAACATGGTTTCAGCTTCTTTACATCCTTCACTATAGGCAGATGGCTCCCGGGATAAACAGTGAAATAAGTAATTTCTACCTCCCTCCCTACTAGAATTTAGTCCCTTGTTCAGGCAGACTGTGCCATCCTGCTGACCCTGGACTTCGCTGGCTTGGCCAAGGGCCTCTGTCTCTGCATCTAGTCCAACCCGGCCCAGCATGAGGACTTGATTCTTTCTCTCACTAAAGTTAGGTGCCACCTTCTTCTCTTTCTTTGGTAAACATTTAATAAATGACTTCACCATTAAGTGCTAGCAGGTTCCAGTCCCAGTCCTTAAGGCAGGAATGGGAGGAAGATAAAGCCACATGGTCTGGCAATATGGGCTTTTATAAGCACGTAGACAGCATGACCTGCAAAGCCAGGCAGATGGGACTGAAGGTGAGCCAGTGTACTCCTTGCTGTCCATCCCTTGGGGTGGTGATCATGAACTAGGTCGAGCAACTTATTGCAGGAGTATTTGCCCATTTAACAACAACAATGTTTTCATTGGCCAAAGGAGTGGATCTGTAGTGGATATGAAATTTGCTGCTCGAAGTTCACTGTTCTCCGTAGTTGTGAGAAATCCAATCACTGTCATTATTGGGGCTTTGGTCCTACCTCCCACTTATGCCAACTTCCCTGTGATCTTATACATTTGACAAAGTTAGGGGAAGGGCCTTGGTCTTCTGCTCATATGTGGTCATCACTGACATGCTTCCCAAGCCCAAGATGACCCCAAAGGTGGGGAATTCCTCGGGTTCCATGTCAAGCCTGGGCTCCCAGGAGCTCAGCTCTTATGTCAGCCACCTGCCACCTCCAGAGAAATCCATCTTCTGGGGGATAAAGATGTGGTAGGGATCATATGTGGTACGTTCTTGAGCCTCCGGTTTCCTATCCCCGTTTGCAGCACAGTCAATCCCATCTTTTAAACTCCAGCACCACAATCGATCTGCTGCTTCTCTTCCAGGACCATCCAGTGTGACAAGCCTGAGTTTTCACAAATGAGCAGTAAGCATTAAGAAGGAGCATCGCCTTCTTGCCCTATAACTCTTGCTTTCGTCGCCGTGCCACATGTTTCCATGATAAAGGAACACAGAGACCTGGCCACAAGAATGAAATAGTAGTCCACAACTCAATAATGGTCCCTCCACAAAAAGCCAGAGATGGGATGAGAGGCGTCACGGAGTAGCTGAAGTGTACCACATCCCTCCCCCGAGTAGGAGCACTGACCACGTATGTCCAGACTAGAGGACGAGAGAAACTCTCGGAAAGAACAAAGCTTTGGACTGAGAAACACTGGGGCTCAAATATGAATTCTACCATTTAGACCCTGTGTGACATTGTGCAAATTAATTTCTACCCTGCGTCTTGGTGACCTCTCATTAAAATGACACAGTAACACTTTCTTGCAAAATACTCTTGAGGAATAAATGAATCAGTCCCCTTTTTCTTTGACTCTTCTCCCAGATGTACCAAAACACTCCTTATGCTGAGCAGAAAGGCCAGGGGAGTCATCCTAAAAATGTCCCAAAAGATTTTCCTTCCTGGCCCAATGTCATATTAAGCTCCTCACGCCTGGTCAAGCAGGTGAAGAGGGGAGCTGGGAAAGAGGCCACTATTCCTGCCTCCTCTCCTCTCCCATGGCCCTGAACCTGCTCCCCTCAAACACAGGGTCATGGCTACATTTTGAAGCTGTGGAGCCAATCAGGCCTGAGTTTTCATCTCAACGTCATCATGAGCACGCTGAGTGAGGCTACTGATGTGTGAAACGGGGATAATCCTACTCACGACAAAAGTCACTGTAAGAAAAAAATGGGACGACGCACAGAAGGTTTAGGACAGTGTCTGCCAGGAACAGTGGCACTCCGATGGTTATCATCACTGTCATTAGCATCTTCTGTCCATTTGCTAAGAAACCTTTCAGTAAATACATCAGTTACTGAGACTTTTCTTGTCCCTTCTGGTTGAATTACTTTGTCTCCAACAGCGTCGTTAGCCTCTTCCTGATTATGTTCGATCATGTGTGAATTCCATTAATTCACTAACAAATCTCAGTCATTCCAAAGCAGTTCCAAGGTACAAGAGTTCACAAGCAACAGAGAGCTGCTTCCATGGAGCTACAAAGAACATCCTGCCCCACACTGCACAGCAGAGTGTACACAGGGTACACACTTATAAACAGTCTCACCTTCACCCAGGATACCATCTTTTATTATTGTTATTTCTCTCTTTTTTCCTCTTCAAGGCTGACAAGTTGCACCAGGTATTTCCTTCTTACTTAGATACCAAAATAAAGTCTCGTCCAAACTACTGGCTTTTGAGGTCTCATGCCAGGGTGCCAGGGCCAGCCCCTGAGTCATGCAGCCGAAAGCCAAGCCGAGGGGAGGCGGTTTTCATTTCAGGAACTTGGCCCAGCTTCCTGGAGACGAAACACGGCCGCATCAATAAATAGGGGAGAAGGGGCAGCAATGAAAGAAAATTTGAAACTTCGGTTTCAGTCTTAACTATCAAGTATGCAATAGTTAAACGTGGCTACGCAGTAGAAAGCATTTCTATATGGTGGGAAGGAAGGATCAAAATCCAAGGCAGAACAAAGCCCGGCTCCGCCATCGGGCAGCCAGCCCGGATGAAAAGAGCATTTCCTTAAATTCACAGCTTTTCATTGAAATAGCCCAGACTGTTCCTCATGGGTATGTTGAAGTACCGTTTTCTTTCTTTCATTCATTCTGTAAATATTTATGAGCACCATGTATATACCAGATGCCAGGAATACGCCCGCGGGGCCTAACTTCATGGAACCTACATTCTACTGGGAAAGACAGGCCATAAACAAGGGCTGATGAACAGACTGTGTGAACCTGGGCGAGAGTCTTAACCTTCTCATGCCACCATTTCCTCATCTGCACCAGGCGGATGCCAGTGGTCCTACCCAGAGGCTTGGTGTGGCGCTGGCACAGGGGGAGCCTTTGCTCAGTGCTGGCTATCAGTACCCCATGGCATGCCAGCTCAGAAGGTGGGGCCTTTTCTTGTTGTGTTCTCTGCCATCTCCTCAGGGCTTAGAACAGTGCCTGAAATAGAGTAGGTGCTCAACAAATGTTGATTGAACCACTGAAATAACACAAAATCATAGCATGTGACTCATTATAAAAAATGGGAACAGGGTCCGCTAAAAGAAGAATGGGAGAAGAGGGAGCAAGGGGGACATGGCAGAAGGTCTCTCTGTAAAGAGCTAGGGGACGAGGGGACAAATGTAAATGCGCTGTGGCAGGAGGAGCTTGCTAGAACCTCCTAGCACCGTGGGGTGAGAGCATACATCACCTGGCTGCTGCTTCCCAAGTCGTATCCTCTATGGCCTCCAACGATCGTCTCCTACCCTCTTCCTTCCCTTAGACTGTTTTCCCACACAGCAACACACAACTCCTAACTTTTGTCCATTTGACTATTTCCTTTAAGGAACAGTATTGGAAGGTGGAGGGAGCAGCAATTGGAGGAAAATGTTTTTCTCAAATATTTCAGCTCTCAGGAGACTCGGGGAACTTGGTCAGTTGCACTGCAATCACCCATGAGTTACCAGACAGCTCTCTTTGTTTTTCTCCCCCATGTCTCATGCCCCTTTCTGAGGATGTCTGATACCTTGGAATTCCCAAGACTTGACCTTAAGTTCTTAAGCAAAAAGATTGAGTTGCATCTCATAAACTCGTTCCCCAGTAAGGGATTTCCATCCTGTGTGTTCCCATCCCTATCAGCTCAAATGATCAGTTGCTGATGTGTCTTTAGAAATACTCCTATTTCCTCAAAGGAAGAGAGTGGTATTTATTATCTCTTAATAAATAAAGCAGACTTCTCTCTGACTTATGATGAGAGCTTATATAGTCTAGGATTTGCTTCTTCTAGAAAGATAAGAAGGAAGGAGAACCCTTGACTATTCCAGGGAGTCACTGGTTGGTCAGACCACAATGTGCCCATGTGGACAGTGAGACAGCCAAGCTGCCCTCACACAGTCGGCAAAACTGTCCAGTTCCACCAACACTCACACAGTCAGCCCTCTCAACGCCATAGTGTGCTAGCCACGCTGAGGACAGAAAAAAGAAGTAACTGAAAAGATAGCTGTTCTCCCTGGTAGCCAGAGTGTAAGAAAGGAGCAAGAGAACTTCTAAATAAGTTCTCTGCTGGCTTCTTTGTCATAGTTGTTGAATAACCAGGGTATGTTCCTCCAATTAAGAAACGCACTTCCTTTGCAAGTGGATAAAAATGTTTACATTGCACTATAGGTTCCTACTGGACACCAACATTGATTTCCCTTTCTTTTTAACAAGACTGTTTGGTGTACTTGTAAAAACAACCAGCTGAGAGCTGAGGACTGGGGTTCAAGTCCTGGGGGTGGAATTCTGTTCCTCAAGAAGTCCCCTTGGCCTGCAGCATCCTTGCCTATAAAATGAAGGGCGTCGGGCTTAGTGCTTGTTCCAGCTCAAACATTCCGCGGATCTATTTTACAAGTGCAAACTTGTGGATGTTCCCCGGGCACACCCAAAGAGGAATTTGCCTTGTTTGGGCACCATTTAGTGAAGTCTGCTGCTTATTGTCTCTGCCAATATCAGTTGGACTTACCTAGTTCAGATAGCTTTCTGTAGCAAGTTCAGATAAGGTTATTTTGAATCCATATTTTTTTAAAGAAAAAAAATAGCACCTGAATGGATGCTGTGAAATATAGGATGTCTACCGTATTAATATTATGCTTAACAATCCAGAGTTACAACAACCAACAACCAACAACCAACATACATATACAACTACAGTTCAGAGTCTTCACCATTGTCTTTCTATAATTGTAGCTATTTCTAGTCCTACTCTTGAAGACACAGACCCACGCAAATGCATGAACTATGGGAAGGGTGGCTGGTTTCCAGGGCCCACTCTACAACTTGGGAGGGATTGCTGCCTCTCGTCTGCTACAAAATACCTTCCTTGCTCTGTCCCACCGCCATGGAAGAGCTTTTACAGACCACCCTGACTTTTGGGGAGAAAAGAACATCTTGAGCTGAGAGCTGCCTAAAGAATTCTCCCCCACTATGCAGAAGCCATTACCCCAAGGTACTTCCTGGGTCTCTCCAGCCAAGGGCCCCAAAAAGATAGCAGACATAAACTTCCTGGTTACAGGGATTTTCTTCTCTAGTGGCTTTACCTCCACTTCTTCTACATTACGCTCTCTTGGTTGTCAGGGATGTGTCTTCTTTAGCTTGTGTCTTCAGAGCTCTCCCTTATCTGTCAGCATCCAGGGATCCACCATTGGTTGGGAATTATAGAAGAGGAAGCTTGGCAGGGCCTCCTTCAAAAGCTGACCAGCATTACGCAAGTGGGTTGAAACAAGTAGTAGAAACAGATGACTTTAATGCATCTCATCTGTCCGTTACTTGTAGTACAGACCCATGTGTTTGTGGGTATTGGAGCATATGTTCCATCTTTCTTTTCCCACATTCTTTGACCCCTTCAGTGCACCAGTGATCCTTAAATTCCCCTTCTCAGAAAGTTACATGTAATCTCAGTATTCCTAAATTTCCATTCTGTACATCACATGTCATCAACAAAAATATATAAATGGTGGTAAAACTGTGAAAGCTACATCTTGTTTCGAGTGAGAAGCTGGGATTCTTTCTCAGTATGTCCTTACAATATATCCCCCCAAACCACTCCCTTCAATAGGGTGACTGCTATATTACCATTTCTGTAACGTTCAATATAATCACCTGTTCAATTTTAACCTGAAGAGGTGTCTGTTTGGGCATGTAGATTCTCCCTAACCTTACCAAGGACTTATCACTCAAGAAGAAATTATTTTTGTATCATATACTCAATAAAGCTCCAGGAAACATACACGGTGACATCATCCCCTACAATAGCTAGTATTCTTGTTCTGGATTATCCTGCTTGAGATGTACAGATGAAAAGCCTACCAAAGCACTAACCATCTTTCATGCTTAGCACAAGCCCCTGCGTGGAAGCTTTCATGATGCTCCTGCCTTCACAGACCACTGTCTCCTGTGCAGTCCCATAGCACTGAGGTTCTGTGGTCCATAGTTAACACTTAATCAGATCCTGTGTCAAATCAATGCCTGTTGCTCTGGGTAGAGTGTGCTTGTCTTGCTAATTCCATTAGCATTTCCTTGAAGGTGGTGTACGTGTAGCTGGCTGTCGAAGTCTTGCCTGGTCTTCTATTTCCTCCCCTTATAAAGAGTAGAATGAACCCTCTCTGTGATCCCCTACCTCGATTTCCCTCTCTCCCTAGAATAATAGTTTTCATACAGAATGTAAGTTTTCTTCTGACATTCCTGGATGTACCACTAGAATGTGAACTCACTGAAGGCCAACCAATGTCTTATACATCTTTATATCTTTAAGATCCAGTGCAGAACAACTTTTCAATAAGTGTGTGTTCCACAAAGAATGAATCAATGGGTGAATAAATACATTTCGTCAAAAAATTTAATTGCTTGTAGTGCTTTAATGTGATGTGTTAACAGAGCACTTATTAAATATTAGAGAACCAATAACTACTACACTGTAACAGTTCAATGAGTCTTACATTTTTGACTGGCCAAAATTATTTTTCCTGCTCAGATTTTCCCAAATGAGTAAAACGTTCGATAATGTGTGAGAGGAATTCAGTCATTGCTAAGATGTGCTCCGTGCTGCAGAATGTGACCTGGAAACAGTTGCTACTTTATACATAACAAGCTTAGAGAAGTGCAGAAATGTTCAAACAGTGATTCCCATGTGTTTGATAGCTCCAAGAAAGACATCAAAGTATTATTTAAAAAAACTATCCTGCTAAATGTGAAAGCCTGACAGTCTGCCCGTCTCCTGCTGAGGGTCTGCCTCATGTCTGGTATCTGGGAGAAACACTCTTTTGTGTGTCATCCAAGTTGACAGTCAATACCGAAATGGAATTTCACCCTACCTGAGACCTCTAACAAAATACCCCTCTGCCGCTGATCTCTGAGCTCCTTGCAAATGAGCTAACCCAAAAATCACATCAGCCAGTTCAACCCACTGTTATTTCAAAGTGCAACCCACATGTGAGAAAGGAGCCCGTGGCAAGCCGTTCAAGGTATTAAAACTGTGACTCACTGCCAGACAGAAAAGAAGCATTCTCTGCCCAGAAATTCAGCAACATGTTATTGCTAAAATTAAAAATTAAAAAAAAAAACTCTCAAAACAAGCCTGTGATGAATTTGTATAAATGATGACATTACAACATAAATCTAAAAAGGAAAAGGTCGAGTTCTCCAGTAAGTTCATGGAAGAACATTAGATAATATCAAATAGCAGCAGGAAAACAGAGGAGATAGTCTCTGAAAAATGCTTTCTTTAACTGAATGAAGTCATAGAGTTATGAGGGGGGAAGGACAGTCTGGCTTTCTTGGCAAGACTGTTTAAACCAAGTTTGGAAGTAATTTCAAAAAGAATTATCATTCCACAAAAAAATGTATCGGCCGTATAATTTTCAACAGCAGTTACTTTGCTCCCAGGACGGAGATTCCTTCTCGTGTCTCTGGCCCATCACTGGGACTGATATGGTCACTAACAGTAACAACAGGCCCTGGTTGCCCTTGGTATCCAGACATTCACAACAAGCCACTCAGTCTTTCTCAACAGCACATCAACATGATACAATGAGGCCAGAATGCAGGAAAAGAAATCACTGTTATTATTAGAAAATATTGCTTTACCTTTTTTTTTTTTTTTTCCCATCCAGGTAGTAGCTGAAGATTGGTGAGAACAAGGGAAGATCAACACATGTCTCCACAATGTCAGAATAGGGTGAAAAATAAAAGATTCATTGAGTCTCCCAGTTGTTTGTATTTGTGTTGTTAAGGAATGCTTGGCTGTTTGGGAACAGAATTGGTCCCTTTGAATATTGCAGAACCAGAGGGGTACTTGGAGGAATGGTGACCACACATTTATTTTAAAGGGAAAGAAGGAGCATGAAAACGTGGATGAATAGTGGAGGAATGCTGGGAGCGGGGGCTGCAGTGTGTGGAGGAAAACACAACTTAACATGCTTGTCCACCAGCTGAGAGAAGTTTCTAGAATACCACCTGAAGAGCCAAGAAGTCTTAATGGCAGACAGTTGTTTCATAAGCCAGAGTATCAGGAGGTGGTGTGAACTGTTGTGCCTACACTCGGTCCAGAACAAGTCTTTGGAGGCTTTCAGCACATAACTGACTTACGCAAGGATTTACAGAGTAAAAAGTTAAGTAAATTGTATACAAACAACATTCTTTATCTACTGCAAATATATTCCTAGAGAAAAGTTCCTTAAAGCACAACACAATTAGATGGATCTGGAAAAGTTTGGGGAAAGGTCTAAGGGGTCACAAAGATCTGTTCCGGGCTCTGTTGTGTTCAGTATTTCTTGACAATGCATATGCTCATGTAGATGCCATTTGTATCGTTCATGGGGGGAAAAAAAGAAAGAATAAAGAATAATTGAATTGAGATCTGGAATGATCTCCATGGGCTGGGATAATGAACTGAATCTCACAAGAATGAACCTCACTCTCTTTCAGGTCTTCACCTAAATCATATTTCTTCAGCAGGGTCTTACCCAAGCCTTAGACCATCTCCAGCCTCCCATGTGCTTCTGATCTGTCTCTTTCTTTACTGCAGATGGTAAGTTTGTTGAGAGGCGGGGAACACCTCTGTCTCATTCACCATTGCATCCCTAGTGCCACAGCAGTTCCTGGCACATAACAATGCTCAATGACGGTGTTGAATTAATAAAAGAAAATATTTAATACAAAAAGTGATGCATTCAGGCTGAGTGTGTGATTAGAAGATACAACAGGGTGGTGGTGTGAGAACAAGACATTCAAGACCCAATATGCCAACAATGAGTCAAGACTTCAAAAGTGAATACAATACTGACTACATCATCAATAAATTCAAAATTCCACCCAAAAAAGGTGATAGTTCTCTTCTAATCTTCCCTGATATGTTATATCCAATTGTGGGGGAGATAACAAACTGAAATTGATGGAGAGGTGAGCTTTCATGAGAGCGGAGCTGAGAACCACGAACGATGTCTGAAAACCTGACATTGATCAAAACAAAAAGTAGGACTTAGGAAGACCTGAAGCAGCCTTATATATTTGGAGTGTTGTCCTGAAAAAGAAGGATTACATTTTTTATTGCATGTAATTCTAGAGGTCAGAAAAAAAAGACCAATATGTATAAATTCTAAAGAGGAAAGTTTTGGCTTCATAGAAGGAAAAAAAAACTTATTATAGCTATTTTTAAAAATAAAATATGCTTATTCAGCCTTTGAAAATGATGCTATAGAAAAATACTTTATGACAAAGGATTATAAAAGCTGGTTCTAAAATATAACTTGTATGATTGTTCAAAATGAAAAGTCTGGGGAAAGGTCTCAGGTCACACACACACACACACACACACACACACACCTGGACATATACATTCAAGTGTTAATAGTGGTTATTTCTGTGCGGTTTATTATAGATATTTTTAATTTTTATTTTGTGCTTTTCTATTTTCTAAAATTATTACAGTGAAGACAAATTATTTTTCTGACAGAAAAATACTGCACAACAAAAATGGTTGTCTGGGGACATGGGGAGTCCCTTTTCACTGGAGGGGTTCAAACAGAGCCTGTAGTTATAACTCGCAGGAATGTCAAAAGAGAGACCCTGTTATAGAAAAAAAAAAAAAAAAAAAAAAGGTGTTTATTGCCTCTATCCGCCTTATGGTGTCTGCAGATGCTGAGAGTCTATCGCACAAAATATTAGCTCTGAATAACTATTTTAATTGTTAATAATATGCAATATGTAGTCATTAATAATAGTTACTAATCATTAATGGAAGTCACAGATGCTCAGATATGTCATCTTCTAGCCAATGCAGACAGAATTGAAATCCTTTGGGCAGCAAGTGCAGGCAGATGATTGCCTGCAGGGAACGGGTGTGGTCTCTGGCTGGCCCCTTCAGCATGGTGTCCTGGGGCAGGTGAGAGACGGGTCTGTCTTACAAGCACCCAGCCCAATGGAACATGAAACAACCTAACCTGTTGGTTACTCAGGCATGAGAGGATGGCCTGTACCGAAGCCTGTGGCATTGTAACCCCTCGATCTTCCACAGTGAAAATGAAGAAGAGTGCTTTTATCACATGTCTGCAACATCTTTTCCTTGGCTTGAAAATCTCACCTTATATTTCTTCAAAGAACATTCAGTTTTTTCCTTAATTGTGTCCTGTGCACTGTTATCAAATCTACTTTCTGTGGCTCTCTCTGCTCAGGATATCTGAACATTTTTATAGAGAGTAATTTAAGTACAAACCTAAGTACAATTCAAAACAAGACACTAAGTCTAAGGAAAGCCTTAGGTAAAAGGTTGAGGTCCAGGATACATTTGTGTGCTAGAAGGTGTTCATATTCTCCCCAGCATCCTCTCTCCACTTCTATCAGAGGACTCCGTGTCTTCCTCAACCCTCCTCCCTCTGCCACCTCAGAATCAAAATTCATTCTTAAGAGATCAGAATTTTTAAAAATCAAAGCCTACAGTAGAAAACAATCAACTGATTTTGTCATTGCAACTTATTTGCCCTGCACTGTGCAAGGCCCCAAGGAAGAAACAAAGTGATCCCAGCCGGTCCCTATTCTTACAAGCAGACAACTTAGTTGGGATGACAATAACAACAAAACAAACAACGAAAGTCATGAATCATGAAATCACAATATGTAGTAATTACCAATCCAGATTTCAAGCAGTGAATGCTATTGGTAAATACTACTTGAGTTCAGAAAATAAAAGATCGCTCTCTCTGAGCGGACACATTTGCAGTGCTAGCGAGTGGATGAGGGAGTCGTTGCGCATGTGCTCCTGGGGCTCCTGGGCCGGTTGGTGAGATGGCAGCGGTGGCAGAACTTCAGACAAGCCAGTGGCAGGGAACCCGCGGGTCCCCTGCGGCTTGCAGAGCCCGCAAAGTGTGGTCTGTGGACCAGCATTCTCTGCACCCCTGGGAGCTTGTCAGACATGCACAATCAAGGGCCCCACCCAGAACCCCAGAATCAAAACTCTGTATTCTAACAAGATCCCTGGACGATCCACGTGCGTCTTAAAGTCTGAGAAGCTCTGGTCTAAACAACGGAGAGCCTCACACTGTCTTCACACTTGAGTCCTTAAGTATATCAGATCTGCTTGTTTGTTCTTTATAAACAATTACAAATTTGTAGCCTGAAATTTCTGTCGTTGCACATTTAACTCATTACTTAACTTTAATCTATTTCTACTTCATTTCCCTTCAATATGTGCTGTTCATCCGAGGGGAACTGGAGCATGGCTGGTAACCAGGAACTACCCTGCGAGCGACACTAGGGGGTGCCTGAGGACCGAGATTCTGAGCCTTCTGGGCCGTCTCGGCGGTGTTTTTACGGCTACTGCCCCCTTTCTCCAGAGCTGGTTTTCCCATGTCACTATTTGGAAGAATAAAAAGAGTTACCAGAGGCCTTCTCTACACTCACAGACCAAGCATTTCCTCCACCACGGCCACTTCCTCTGCCTTTCCTCAGACGCCACTGCTTTCTCCACTCTCCAGAGGCCCGTTAGCCCGAGGGACCCGCTTGCCATCTCCCCACGGGGAGGACCACCTCTGGGGCATCCTGCCGGGGGCTGGGGACTCAGAGAAGGAAGGAGAGCATGGCTTGAAGGAAGGTCAGTGTTGCCACTTTTTTTTTTTTTTTTTTTGGCAACACGTTTCTTATTTGATCAGTTATGCAGCCTTGAGAGTCTTGGACACATCCCCTCCTCTCTTCAGATTGCCAGGTTTTAAATTTTTCAGAAGTCCACAGTCTTTTATAACCTAATTTAATACACACACACAGACACACACACACACACACACACACACACACACACACACACATATATATATCTTTATTGATTTTAGAGAGAGAGATAGAAACATTGATGCGAGAGAAACATCAATCAGCTGCCTCCTGCACGCCCCCTACTGGGGATGGAGCCCGAAACCCAGGCATGTGCCCTGACCGGGAAGCGAACTGGTGACCTCTTGGTGCATGAGACCATGCTCAACCAACTGAGCCACACCAGCCGGGCATATAACCTAATTTTTAAAAACGACTATTTTGCTTTTTTGTGTAAAGAGGTGAACAGACCTCCGGACAGAAAACAGCGAAGCAGTGAAAGAACCAAGGATCCAGAAGTGACTGGATCCCCCGCTAAGTTACTTCTCAATCTTTGACCTGGAACGTAACTAGAAATGTGATTGTTCATTTCTTTAAGAAGCCTTTCCTTGTCTTCACTGGAACCCAATACTCCCTGTGTGGTTGGGTTTTAGAGAGTGTCTAATAGCACGGATGTACTGAGTCCACAGCGGTTATCCTGCTGAGACACGGTGCCCTCTGCATTTGGCAGCAAGCAACTCACGAGGCATTTTGGAAATCACTACAACTTTTCAGTGTTATAGGGATCTCCACCTCCTGGTGGGATCCTGTAAACAATTATCTAACTATATTAACTATATTCCTAATAGGGCTCTATTTCAAACTTTCGAATTGGTATCAACCCCACACTTAAACACATTGGAGCCCACTCCAAAGAAAACTTACCATGGCTTCAAAGAATGACAGGAGAACATTTTTTTGGCAGGGAACACCAGGAAGCCAGAAGGAAGAGACGAGAAATCCAGTGGAGAGTGTAAAGCAGTGAGAGACCTTTTCCATATGTGTGGCCATTAAAAAAATTATAGCAATTCCTTATGTTGCACATGCAGGATACACTCTGTCTCATAATAAAAGTAATCTTTTTGCCATTGCTGCGGGCATTGCCGATAGTGTTTTTTTTACAAGGAAAAGGATATGATGAAGCAACCGCAAGGAATCAGGGTCAGACAGCACGCCCAGCCACACGCAGTACATTCAGGTGGACCGCCGTGTTGACTTAAACACGCCCGTGTCACAGAGCAGGTTCCTCTGCATACATTTAGAGACTCAGAACTAGCTTTCTCAGGCTTCTTGTCATAAGTGTCACGAGAGACCTTCAATGGCAGAGACGCATGGCGCAGCCCCGTGGGTCCTAAAACACTCAGTCCGCGGTCCTGCTCTGTGTGAGAGAGGCATGTCCTCACCCACTGGGCTCTCAGCAGGGGACACGCCCTCTCCAGCATCTCCCCGGTTATACTTTCATCAGGTGGTTAAGCAGACATTCACTGGCCTTTCCCCCATCACGTGGGCTTTCATTTCATGATGTAGTTTATCGACATCAACTAAAGAAAGGATTAGACAGACCTTGTGTCTGAGCCCCTCCGCGTGGGAGAACACTGGCCTTCCCTGCCTTCCCTGGGGCTGGACACGCCTCCGGTCTTCTGCAGGGAAGGAGAATCTGGCTCCTGGATGAGCGAGGACACGGGCAACCACTCCTGTAGTCCATCCATTTCCTCAGGAGTTCACATCTATGTTTTAATTCAGTAATTCTTTCAATACCATCAGTACAAATATCAGCAGGGCCCAGAGATTCTGTGTCAGGCACACGGAAGCCGAGTGCCTGCAGATACTGGGGCCATTTATTTCACCGTGATCATTTCTGTTTCCTTAACAGAAGCCAGTAGGTAGAAACCACTCCATTTATATAAAGAAATGCATCCAATATTCAATTTAGATAGATCTGTATGGCCACAGGGGATACAGGCTAGGGAGCAACCGCGGTGGAAACAGAGGGAGGAAACCCGAGGAGTGGGTTCCGAGGAGTGGGTTCCGAGGAGTGTAAAGAAAATGATCGGACCCGAGCAAAGATACACATTGCAGTGGCAGGGAGGAATCACTCTGGATGAGGGGACAGGACAGCGCAGGGGGTGCGCCGAGACCAGCAAAGGGGTCATGGGCGTGCTGACATGGGCAATTGGGAAGCATGTAATTCAGAGACCCGTGGGGCATGTAGACTTAGAATAACTCCAAACATCATATACACGCTGGCTTTCTCCTTCAATGTGGAGATGGCTGTGGAGGTCTTAAAGAGCTAAGCAAGACCTGACAATTCCCAAAACCTGGGAGGAAGAGTTTATACTCAGAACACCCCCAGGATTATCAACCAAGTCCCCAAATATTTACGAAGGCCCTACTCTGTGCCCAGTGCTGGCCACTGTTTCCGTGTGGGGTTCAGGCTGTTGAGACACACAGGCCCTCCCGCAGCCGTGCTGGGGAAGCTGGGCCCAGCAGCTGCAGAAAGTCCCGTTGGGGTTCTGAAGGGAGCTCGATGCCAGGAAGTTTCCAGTCTCCTCTCTGCCTTCCTTCTACAAGTCAAAGGAGCACATGCTCCCTCCACCCTCCTCTTCTGCCTGCCAGGATTTCCAGATTTGTTCTGTTTTGCTGTTGCATCAAACCACACTCAATTCCAACCCTAGCAGAAGGCATAAATTAACATTTTATTATGTGTGCTTGTTAGGGTCTCTTAAAGTAGACATGCAAATGTGAGGCTCCCATAGTAAATTAGGGCATGCCCAGATTAACTGAAAATAAACCAGGTTGCCCTGGCCAAACCCTTGGAAAGCAGCACCTCGCTGAGCTATCCTGGGATAGATACTCACCTCCGCTTCTGCCCCCAGTTGTTTACCCTGGCCCCGGGCCATTTCCTGCCCTGTTTGGCACCCCAGTCTTCTCTGTCTAGCTGCCATTGGCTCATGACTCCAGGTCAACTTTCATTTACAAGGAACCAATTTCACAAGCAGCTGCAGGTGAGCCTTTTACGGGCCTCTGGCAGTGAGTGAGAGGCCTCGGGGCCTTCTCCACCAAGCAGCTGGACAAATACATCTGCCTTGGCCTTCCAGGGGCACCGGGCTATTTTGAGGCTGCCCTCTGATTGGCTCTTCCTGTTACTGTGCCTTTAATTCTAGCTTATAGCTCATAAAACCTTATAGAACAGGAACTTCAAGCTAGATGGAGTTTAATTTAACTTGGCTTAGCTCTAGTGGATGAATTAGTAAAAACTAAAAGTGAGAACTACTGGGTCTGCCACTTACAGAGCTCTACCAGGTTAAATTTTAAATTGTTCTAAGGTACAGTAGTCCCCCCTTACCCACGAGGGTACGTTCCAAGACCCCCCAGTAGGTGCCTGGAACCACAGATAGTACTGAACCCTGTACATACTATGATCTTTCCTATCTATACATACCAATAATAAAGTTTAATGTATAGAAGAGATTAACAACAACTTTCAAAATAAACTAGAACAGTTATGACAGTGTGTATACTGTAATGAAAGTTATGTGGATGGCTTTGAGGCCATTGTCAGGTAAAATAAGGGTTACCTGAACACCAGTGTGTCCATAGCCCACAGTCGATCTTATAACCAAGAAGACTGCTGGTGACTAGTGGGTGGGTAGAGTCTACCATGTGGCCACGCTGGACAAAGGGATGATTCACATGCCAGGCAGGAAGGAGCAGGGTGGCGTGAGATTTCATCAAGCTGCTCAGAACGGTACACGATTTAAAACTTATGAATTATTTATTTCTGGAATTTTCCATGTAACATTTTCAGACCATGGTTGACCATGAGTAACTGAAACCATAGAAGCAAAATCGTCGATGAAGGGACTACAGTCGTATGTTTTTCTGTATTGATTGAAGAAAGGTGAACAGGGGAAAGAATTGTTTCCCCTTTGCCATTTTAATTTTCCAGGTTCTCTTTTGTATCCCTTGGATTTTGTGTTATTATGAACATCTGCCTTCTTGGGAACATGTGTGGAATCCCACCCGAATAATGAGAGAAGGCAGTAAAGGAGAGGAAGAGAGTGGGACCTCCCAGAGTTCATCCCCAGGCATGAGCCTTTGATGGGACATCCTGGCTGTGACTTCACAGGTGGAGAGCTGGCTTCCAGTGGCCTTGGGTCCAAGGCTTGTGTGCACAGTGAGCATTTGTAGGTATAACATGTGACCTCCCTGACTTCGAGGTTACACCAGAAGGCACCTTCCAGTGGATGCTGTGTACTGAAGTGTCTAGAGATGCACCCCGATTCCCGCCTGATGCTCCCCACCCCTGTAGTTCTCATGAAGTTGGCGTGTTCTTTCTGAGGTCTTATGCATGCTCCTGTACCACCCCACGGCTGCCACCCCGAGGGCCCCAGTGCTTGCGTGCCATGTTGCTGTTTTATTTTTCCTTCCAAACAGACGCTTCTTTATTTCCCTCCAACCTTTATCCACCTCTATTCCAGCTTTTCTGCTTCCTTTCTCCTCTCGTTTCCCTCAGTTCTTCTTAGCATCTCATTTCACTTTTCTGCTCTGTAGAGAGCTATGTGTGGTTTCTTACCTTCCCCCAGTGGCATTTAAAGTGTTTCTTAGTGCAAAACATCCTATTCATTGCCATAGAAACAGGAAGCTCAGTGTGGAAGAAAAAGAAGAAAAGAAGTCTGGGAGTCTGAAGCTTTGCAATTCTGTTATTTTGCCCAAATCCATAAATGGCAACATGCTGGGAGATATGCAAAAGCCTGCTCACTGCACGAACAAGAGAAGGAAGGGCCTCCCATTTCTAGGAAACTTGCACAGGTTTGAAAGCCTGGTGGAAAGCCGGAAAGAGCAGGCTCGTGAAGCAAGGATCTCTGCTCCCGTCTCACGTGGCAGCTCCCAGTTGTGACTGGGGAAGTTAGACAAAACCACATTCTGTGATCAGTTCTGCATCCTCAAAGCTGCGGCACACAGGACTCTTCCCTAAGCCCTCGAGATCGCCTCCATTATCCACATAAATGCACGAACATCCCCACGGCCTTTTGGTTGGGGTCACGTGAGAACTTGTGTAGCTGAGGCTTCATTGCATCCTCTCCGCGCCACTGGACAGCCCTGGTGTTGGCTCATCTGTCCCCACCTCTAACCCCCTCCCTGACATAAAGCTAAGAGAGCTTCACATTCACACCATCCCCGAGCAAAGCCCATCTGCCACAGGGCTCCTTGAAATGCACTAAATTGTGTTTAATTTTTATACTTCCATGCAAAACCATGAGAGGGCTCTTTTTCAAATCATGGATTTCAAAGATGTACCCTCAGCCTACCTTCCATGCTGCCCTTTTTGTCTGGGCCATTATCCCTAAACTGAGAATGGACCAGCTAACTGTATGGATTAGAGCGTCAAGAGAAGGATGTGAACGGTGGGGTTTCGATCTCCACCGAAGCAGTGATTTCTCAGAGACAATCTTTATTGCATTTCCAGAAATGCACTCCCCCCTTCAAACCACTGCCAGTGTTCTGTGTTTCCTTAGGTTCTGTATTTGTTTATTTGACACCCATTAATCACAGCGCCAAACTAATAGCCAACGCTGTTTACGTCTCCCCTGTGATCCAGCTTTTGCAAGGGCACAAAAATCATATTACAAACCCTCCAACCGATTCCAAGTCCATACCCCCAACCATCTCTTTTAACTGACTCCCACACACCAAGCCAATATTCCCCCTGCCCTAAGTTACCCAGAGCTAGATACCAGGTAACTAGAGATCACTCCTATAAATTACAGCCCTCAAACATCATACAGACAAGCCAGTCTTAAACCATTTCCCCTGCCCTGCCCTGCCCTGCCAGTCCCAAGGAAAGCACAGTAAAGACTCTGGGCCATGCTTTCTTCTGGATTCTGTATCTGCCTCCTGAATAAACCTGGTGCTGCCCCCTGTGGCCCTGTATGACATTGCATGCCTCTCGGAAATAGTCATAAAAACGTTCTTTCAATAGCATTAGCCTTTCCGTGTCCCCACTCAGTCATATTTATAATTTAAGACCCAGGCACAAATCAACCTTGCCCACATCTATCCTATCAGCTTACAAGAATGTCCTGGTAAGATGTAACTAGCTTATCACATCCACGTCACAGCTAGGGAAGGGCTGTCCCGGGGTCATGCTTTGGTGGTGCTCGTTCAGCAGCATCTTCATCTATAAATAGGGCGAACTTATGCCCCATAGAGTCCAAGTTTACCCCTGTCGACCTGTGCCATTATTAATAGTGCCCTTGTTCACTCTCAAAGCAGTCTCAGTTTGGAATATAAATCATATGGTTAGCCTAATATAAAGGACCAGCTATTAATCACCCATTAGATAGGTAAATGTCTTTGTTACAGAGAACTAATTACAGTTTAATCATTTAGTCCCCCGCTTCCACTTGAAGAAAGGGTCAAAATGAATGTTACAGACTTTCTAAAAATACAAGTGTTTGTCTTCACAAAATATGCAAGAAGTTAAGGAGGAAAAACCAGCCGCATGACGTATATATACAAAGCAGAGCAATGAATCATGATTACTCCAAGGTTTCTTTCATGAGTTTTGAGAGAGAAGGTTACATTGTCCACAGAGACCAAAAATATGGACAAGGGTAGGAGTCGCTATGGGCCAACCATTTGCTTGAACATCTCCATGTGTTTTAATGTTTGATGTCTGAGATGAGATATAGTCATTCAATTATTCCAAAAATATATCTTGTCCCTAACATGTGCTGGGTATACAATTAGAATTAGCTTCAGTCTCTTCCTCAAGGAGCTCATTCTATAAAGAGAGAAATTTACAAACATGAGAAGCATTTCAAAAGGTGTAACCACAGGTGTATTCACAGGCCCATCGAAGAGAAGTACTTATCCTAGTCCTGGGGGTTATAAAGAACTTTCCAGTTGAAATTTGGAATGGGTTGTGGGAGATCGGAGATTAAATTAAAGGACCCTGATAGAAGTTGAACCTGGACAGTGGAGCCATGTTTAAGTTTCCAGAAGGACAGGGCAGGGTCCGAGGGTATTGGAGCACCAGGCTGGGGGACAATTTGATATCAAGCATCCAAATAAACAGAATATAATGATGCCTGAAAACTACTAAAGGTCTGGCCCCAAGTCTCAGCATTTCTTGAAATGTAGAAATGAGGCATCTTAAGGACTACCAGTAGGAAAACCATTAAAGACCAACTATGACAGAATCGATGATGAAGACTCCTGATTTCCAACCCATCCCTAAACAACCCATATTCTTCTTCAGGTGCCAGGACGGGTGCTGATGTTTGTCCTTCGAACCTGCAGCCTCAGTCCCGGGGAGAAGTACCAGCTGCATGGCAGGAACAGCTTCCTCGCCCTTCTCCCAGGGGAGTGTGTCTGAGGTCGTTGGTAATCAAGCCCTGAAATATCCACGACAGGCAGCTGCATTGTGTGCGATGGCATGCATGTCAATGAGAGAAATGCATGGTTTAGGAATGCACTGCACTGTGTTTTGCTTCTCCACACCCTCATCAGGTGTAGAGTTGGTTTGGTCCCTTACAGAGTTATAAATCAAGAGCCGGCTCTAAGGACTTGCTGAAGCAAACCCAAGGCTAAAGGAGCAATCCCTCTGAATCAACCTGACTTCTACAACGTGTTTGGCATATGGCCTTGCCCTCCCCAGGAGAATGCCTATGAAAACAAATACATAATATCGGCCCTGGCAATATTTTAGACACGTGGAATGTTAGACACAATAGGACGCTAGAAATCGTTCTGCCCTCTGCTTTCATTTTATAGGTGAGGAGAGACAGAGGTTGTAGAGCTATTTAATGGAATTCCTCAGCTGGGATTCTTTTTTATTCCAGAAGCAACACACAATTAGATTAAACACTTTGGAAACCAGGATGTTGCTATATTGATAATTTATAAACAGCAGTTTCTGTTTATAGACTATACAGAAGAGCAAAATGGACTGTGTTCTGCACCCTAAAGTATTCAGTGCCTCATAGCACAGCCCTGAGGCTCCCAGGCCCATCATGGGACAGTCTTAACTAGTGTCCTGTACATGGGAGCAGTCACTCCATTCTCTTACCCATCACCAAATGTCCCCATTATGTTCCCTGTTATCAGAGCTCTGGCAGGGGAGAACTGATCTGATAAATTCATTCACCCTAAGATATTCGTATATAATATTCTACTGAGAGTAAGTTTGTAAAATGTTTACCTACTAAATTACCCTTAAAAAATGGAGGCTAATGTTTTTTAATATGGTGAGCCAGGCATTGCGCCATTTTAAATACATCATCTGACTGAATTATGACAACTCTACAAGATAGATATCATATTATTTCCATTTCTCCTATGAGGCAAGTGAGGCATGAAGGGGTTGCTCAATGTCATACTATTAATAAGTGGCGATGCTGGGATTCGAATCCAGGCTATTTGAATTCAAAGCCTGTGCACTTCACCACGGTGCCTGGAATGAAGCAACTACTCCATGAATTGTGACTACAACAAGCAACATATATGCATAACCAATGGACAGAGACAACAGTGTGGGGAAGGTGGGGGTCAGGGAGGAGGGGGTCAATGTGGGAAAAAGGGGAGACATCTGTATTATTTTTAACAATAAATTAAGAAACCGATGATACTTGCTTCTCTGCTATAATGCATTTCCACAAAGGCACAAATTATGGTCTTCGTGATTCAATCCCCTTTCTTTTTTAAAAAATTTATGTTATTTTTCTCCCTTTATTGTTGAAAGTATTGTAGATGTCCCTCCTTTTTTTCCCCATTGACACCTTCCTCCCTGCTCCCCCCTACATCTTCCCCACACTATTGTCTGTGTCCATTGGTTGTGCATATATGCATATAAGTTCTTTGGTTTATCTCTTCCCACCCCCCACCCCCCTTCTCTCTGAGGTTTGTCAGGCTGTTCCCTGCTTCCGTGTCTCTGGGTCTATTTTGTTTGTCAGCTTATTTTATTCATCACATTCCACAAATAAGTGAGATCATGTGGTACTTGTCTTTCTCTGACTGGCTTATTTCACTTAGCATAATAGTCTCCAGGTCCCTCCATGTGGTTTCAAACAACAAGTGCTGACGAGGATGTGGAGAAAGGATGTGGAGAGTTTAACTAAACTACTCCATAGCAGAGCCGCACTGTGTGGTCAGGTGTCACGGAGGGGTCTCAGTCTTGCCCTCCTTTGAGCAAGCCCTAGACAATAGCCTACAGGGTCACAAGTAAATGCAAGTCCCTGATATGTCTCCCCCAACATTCTGTGTTAATGTCACCCCCACCTCCCAGGGCCTCCCCCTGTGTGCCCCTGATGAGAGCCCCATGGAGCTTATCAAAACCTCATCCTTTTTTATATGAATTGACCAATCTGGCTTTAACCTGGGAACTCCAAAGCACTTCACCTGTAGATCCTAATAAAAGCATGTGCCCAGGTCCTGATGTGTTCTCTTATTGTACCCTGTGGTCTCTGGAGGCATGCCATGGACCTCCTCCAGGACCCATGCAAAATAAACTTCTCAGTTTCAATTCCCTTATGGTCTTTGGTTGACCCTGTGGCTCACCGTCCGACGCCCTGAGGTTCTTAACAAATGTTCACTTAACAAAGTCACACTTCACATTACACCTTAGCAGCAGCTTCCGCATATCTCCATTCATTAGTTTAGCCCCAGTAATTTCAGTAAACATACAAAAATAGCCAGAAAAGACTCTCTTTGATGGTGAAGCTGTCTTCACTTTTCCAAGATGAGGAGTTGCAATTTCTGCTTTACTGCGCCCTGCCGTTTTCAGTCACATGGTCTCATCATTGTCCTCCCTCAAGACTCTGGCTGGGTCCTGGAAGAGTTCTCTGTTACAGTAAGTGGCTGGAGAGAGTAGGGCTGTGAACTTTCCCTAAACCACTCCAGAAGACCCATCACCCCTGCAACTTCCCCTTTGCTCACTCATGGCTCCCTCTCTCTGCCTTTAGCTTCCTCAATTGCAGCATGTGAAGGCGTGCCAGGAAACCAGCACAAGACAAACCCTGGGTGTCTCTTAACACTTTACTTTTTGGGAAGAGAATTGTCACCCCTGGGTCCGGAAGCTCCCTGGTGGCCTCTTGGCCTCTGAGGAGAAGGGTCTGTTATGTCAGCCTCCCCGAGACAGACTCAGCCACCCTGGCACCACCACACGTGGCCACACTGCCTCTGTGGTGCGTGTGTGTGGAGGGGGTTACTGTTTTAGTCTCTGGAGTTTCTACAGTTGCCTACATGTTATTTAATCCAATCAGAGTGACACTGTCCTGGTTTCTGTTGTCATCATGCTCAGATTGCCAGACACAAGCTATTTATTGGAAAACTCATCCCTCTCAAGAAAGGCCAGCTCTTGCCCTGGCTGGTTTGGCTCAGCGGTTGGAGCGTCGGCCTGCAGACCAGAGAGTCCTGGGTTTGGTTCCCGCTAGGGGCATGTACCAAAAAAAAAAAAAAAAAAAGAAAAGAAAAGAAAGGCCAGCTCTTGAGGCTGCCTAACCTTCCTTATCTGCCAGTTGTTCAAGGGCCTTCTCAGGTAAGACCCCTCTCTCCAGATATTTTCCAAAGCATTCATCCTCCCACTTTCTCCAGGATTCTGGGGCAATTTAGTATCTTTGATAATGTTTTAAGTGTGAGGGAGAGCTCCACTTCCCGCCAGGTCATGGAAGGGCATGACACACGAAGGCTGAGCTCTCTGCCCACAGGAATCAGTCAAGGACCAATCTCAGGTTCTCTCTCACAAGCCACCTCCAAGCTCTCCTCTAGTGAAAAGCTGATCTACCTGGGAGCGAGCTGCAGACAAGACTTAGAGTTCCCTGTACAATTTTTGTTAAAATTAGAATTCATTGTTTCTTTTAAGCTAGGCAGAGGAATAGAGATGAGACATTGCTGGCTTTGAAGATGGAGAAGGGGGCCACAAGCCAAGGAATGCAGATAGTCCCCATCAGCTGGCAAAGTCCAGAGAACAGTTTCTGCCCCAGAGCCTCGAGAAGGAAGCAGCCCCGCAGACACCTTGATTTTACCCCCACGAGACCCGTGTTGGACTTCTGACTTTTGAACTGTAAGATAACAAATTTGGGTTATAGGCCACTAAATCTGTAGTCATTTGTTCAGGCAGCCATAGAAAATTTAAACAGGTGAAAAAGAAAAACAGGCCGTTTAAAGCCCTTGTCTTCTCAGTGTCCCATTAGAACAGGCTTTATCAAATGACTCCCTCTCAACTGGCAGTTACCTCTCAATGAGCAACTGTGACAACTAAGGAAAAGACCAGATGTCTTCAAATTAGACAAGATAAATTTTGAGAAAGAAAAAAAATGTAAAAGGGCAACATTATCCAGTCTACCTAGGAATATATATCGCTAGAATGTGCAGGAACATAGACTGGTATACACTAACTCCTGAGATGCGTTCCAATGCGAACTGATAACCTTTAACATGAATGTTCTTCGTTATGCGTTTTATTGGCTGGGGGCCTGAGAGACATAAAGGAGAACTGAAGAATCTTTGAGATCATCTGGAGTCAGTGCATCTTGGATGATCTCAACTCACTACTGAGCCTGAAACACTTTCCCACTCCAAATCTGGCATTTGGCAATTGTGCAAAGTCTAATCTCCAAACCCTTCAAGGAGAGAGAGCTCGGCTCGGTGCTATTCCAGTACAAAATGAAGCTTCCCCAAATTTGGTCAAAGCATTGAAATCAAATGTCAAAGTCATTGATGCTTTCTCTTATCGTTAGCATTTCATTACATATCCCCTTCCAAATATGAAGAATGTGAGTTACCTTTCTCCCCCTTGCTACACTTGAAGATAGTCTTGAAAAATAGTTTCATACTCCCTCTTATTACTTACTTGTATTTATAAAATTCTGAAAAATTGAATTTATAAGAATTCCTACCATTTCCTGAGTAACTACTATGTGCCAGGCACCTGATGTTCACTTTCTCATTGAATCCCTGAATTAAGGATTAGAGGGTAACACCAAGGCTCAGAAAATTCAAATAACTTGCCCAAACTCGCAGAGGTGAGGTGTGACAAAAGCCAGGGCAACTGCCCTCCTTAGTCAGGTGTCTTTTTGTTTCGCTCATTATTCTCCGTGTTTCTTGAGTATGAAACATGTTCAAATACAACAGTTAGAGTCAACCGGATGAGCAACTGAAGGGTGCATTGTTAGATCATGAGTACATTTCCCCATCCCGGGTCTGGGGTTCCCCTAGCATCACACAGAGGGGACCACTAGCTTCCCGCTCTGGGATGGACAAATAGGGAACTAATGAACCTCTTCCTTGTTTTTTAGGATGGCTTCCAACCACCAGTAATTACATTTCTTTTCTGATGTGGCCTCTGAGCCACCTGGAAAGGTAAGAGTACCTACATGTCCTGAAGGCACGTATCACGATAGAGGGTGACAATGAACTCACCATTTCTGTCAGGTAAGAAACCAATGTTATTGGGTAACACCGCCAGCACCCCCTCCCGTTCTTTACTCTCTTGTTTTAATTTTACCCCCAAAACCTGTTCTTCAAAGAAATATTTAGTATCCTGGTGCTATGCAAATTGGTCTATTTGCTCTATCAAGGTGGGTAGCCCTCCAGTATCCCTCCCCTACATTTCACTGCTCACCCTCTGCTCTTTAGATCAACACAGTCATTTTATGGATGTTTTCTATAGAGTGACTGCTGGAGAAATGATTCCCAAACTGCTCTCCTTCTTTGCTTTCCTTTAGCTGCCTTACTTCTGCTCCTTCTTGAGATTTAAAGACCAGTCTTAATTTCCCCCAGTGAGCTGTGTGGTGGCGATGATGCTGTGATAGCCTCGTGAGTCACATCACAGTGCCTGGAGACCCTTTTAGGTGGGTGGACCACTTCAAGCAAAGAAATAGTAATAATAGCTGGATTGCATTGGCTGCTAGAGGAATGACCAAGCATAAAGCGAATTGGTTTCTTTCTGTTTCCATCCACCAGGGAGACAACTTTAGCTCCTTTATAGTGATAAGTACCTATAACATTTTCCTACTTGCACAGGTATATAATTAATACAGTACTGTTGTTCTTCATATGCTGTGGCAGTAAATAAAAGTAACAGGAGAGGTAATGAGAAAAAATGGGGGGTTTCAGAGGATAGTATTTATAAGCTCAGAAGAATCGCAGAGATCCTGGTTAATGTACCCATAGATGGGTCAAAAAATAAGAGTAACGGCTTGTGAGAAAGTAGGTCACTTCTTGTGGAGGTTTTCCTGATGCTAGAAATAAAAGAGAAAGAAAGCCATCTGGGATCTGGCCTTTCGGTTTTCTGATTTAGAGTTCAGGCCTAAAAGTAAGAAAACCTGCATTCTATTCCTGTACTTGGTCTTCAATCTCCCGGGGTTCCTCAGGGATCCAAGTAATGAAACAGGCAGGGGATTGTAAGCAAGAAGAAACAAACTTCTTTCTAAAATATTGGGCAAAGTTGGGCTGATCCACAGACCGACAGAGTGAAGTTCAAGGAAAAGCGATACTAGCAAACAGAAAGTATTAGCCAGTAAAACATCAGGAGTCTCGCTACCCGGGATTTGCCTTAATAATGACCAAAGTGAAATGTAGGAATTATAAATAAAAGTCATGAAAAATAAATTACAGAATTTGCAGGTGCTGGTCTAAGTGCAATCAGACCTCAAACACATCCAGATTCATATCAAATGTCTCGATGCGAAGTATTTTCCCAAGGGAAGCTGAGAAAAGCTTAGTATATTAAAATAAGAGGAGAACAAACATTAAGTATTATAAGGACAACTGATTCTTGCACTAATAATATACAGAATCTTATTTGAGGTTATTTTTTTCCCCCAAATCTCCATGTGTCTAAAGCATATCTCAAGGTAAAGGTTTTTCCCTCATTTCTAAAATTTAGCAACACATTGCAAATATACTTGAATGGACTGTAGCATGGGAACTTTAAGGCAAGATGCTAATAGTTTCTTCAGGCAAACACATATTGAGTGATATTTTCAAAATCATGTGTTAAACTGTTATTTCTAGTTAAAATGAGGTAGTTTGCACCAGAGCAATTATTCTGATAGGAACAAATGAAAAAATCAGCTAAAATACAAAGAAAAGAAACAATAACAACAGCCCTCTGGTTGAAGGCAATGGAAAATGACTGAGGCAACCAGGATTGAGAGGCCCAAATTCAAGGCGGGGGGTAGGGAGAAGGAACAGAGAGGAGGGGGTCGAGGAGGGGAAGGGGGACATCTGCAATATTTTCAACAATAAAGATAATTTAAAAAAAAAATCCAGGAGAGAAGAGAAATGGGAACCACAGGGAGCTGAGCTAATATTGTGCAAGCATTTTTCCCTTCAGGGCATTACTAGTTTGGGGCTTGGAATCAGAGGCTAAAAATCCACCTAGAGAGCTGTGGCAGATAAGCAGAGGAACAAACAGAACTTATGGAAATGTCACAGTGCCAGATATAGATATAGATATAGATATAGATATAGATAGATATAGATATAGATATAGATATATATCCAGATAGATAGATGATAGATAGATAGATGATAGATAGATAGATAGATAGATAGATAGATAGATAGATAGATAGATAGATAGATAAGGGAGGTTGGTTGACCAAAGCATCCAAGATTTGAAGGAGCAGAATCCTGGAGAGAAGGGAAGCTCAGAGAAGTAAGGTAGATACCACATTTTCTCCCAGAGGCATATGCCAAATTCTTAAGCCACACAGGACAAGAAGCTAAGCAGGAATTCACAGAAAATCAAATCAGAGTTCTGGCCTCACAAAGTTGAAGAGACAAAAATAGGAGTTCAGAACCAGACAAGGTGGAGAAGCCAAGTCAACACTCCAGGCTCTCAGTTGGAACTCCTGGGAGCTACACCACCAATGAGAAGCAAACCAGAAGTAGATGTGACTTTTAAAACATCAACCCAGCCTACAGTCAGTTTAGTTGTTAATTGAATTGAGGTGCTCTGCCCCCATTCACACTACATACCAGGAATGAGCATGGAGACAATCCAAGTTTGTCTTCTGCCCATCAAGCACTCCTCTCTGTCTTTTTCTTCACCCCTCATCAGCTCCACCCACCTGACTCACACCAACCCATTCAGTACCCTGCTGTAGCTGATGGAAATCTCCTGCTACCTATATCCTAGTAGGAAGTCATTAATTAACCTCCCATCTTTATAACTTGCCAGACAATGCATACCCAAATAATGGTCCTCTCCCTGCCACCACCATGCAGCAGCACCACTCAACAGTCAGGGTGCAGACGCTCCAGGCCCTGGGTACAGCAGACAAACGAGGCATTGCTGTTGGAAGTTCAGAGTGCTTCAGATTACATTGGCCAATGACCACCTGAGTTGCTTCCTGGCAGGCCAGCCTTTTCCTAACTTGGACTCAGTCACTCAGGCTCTAACTAAAACAAGCCTCCAGGACTGTTGTTGTTGGCCTGAAGCTTGTTGGTTGGTTTAATTGTTGTTTTTATGGGTGTCAGGCACTATGTTGGACACTGATGATTAATATCTCACTTATTGGAATGACACCAATTATCAGTGGTTTCATTAGGTGAATAGCATGAATCATCTATAGACTATAAAGCATGATTAATATAAAAGTTCTGAAAGAAATAGTCCTAAAAGGGCTTGATTTTAAGAGCATAGCGTGAACAACAAAACTTTTACTTCCTTTGATACAAGAAGGAAAATGAGAGCAACTTCATTTAGGGTTAGGAGGACCACAGAAATATCAGACTAAGTAAGATCCAGCAAACATTTTTCTTAGTTAAGTATGTCTGATTTAAGGAATGGATATCTAACCCCAGGTAATATCTTTATTTTTGGAACCCCCTCTGAATTGGGACTAGGAATTCTTGTGGGGCAAAGAAAGTCCTTTGAAATGTTTCTTGAGACAAATGTATCAGTTGATAGCTAAGTAGCACTTAAAATTATGGAGATATACAGGAGGATCAGAGGAAATAGAGAAATGTTAATTTTCATTTCTAATTATAAAGAATGTATACTAACTTGTTTGGAAATTACCAGCCTATGTGAGATACAGGGGACCTAGAACACAGTACTTCCAAAGGATAGTGAGTACTTCCAGTGAACATAGGCTTCTTAAGTACCCTTAGCTGTTTCCAGCCTGTTTCCTCATGGATCTTTCTCCAAGGCCTCTGCCCAGACTCCCAGTCATGAAGTCTCCACCACTGGGATGTCACCTGCTACCAGTTGTTGAGCCTCCAGACCAATGAGCATCTGACAGTTCCTAAACCCTATGGACAGTTCACTGCTTGGCTATCCCTAGAAGAGGCACACTGCACTCCCAAGACCTGGCCCCATCCACTAAGTGAATTTGTCTAATTTCCAAATCCCCATCACACCTACTCTGACTGTATCCTGCTTCTTAAGCCCAATCCCTCAAACTCTGTCTGCATGTGCATAAATGTGCATATGTGTGCATATGTTTATGTGTGATGCATATGTACTCAAAGAGTGATAGAGCACAAAAGACCTTAACTGATGAGTACGTAGATTTTTTTACTTTCCTCTTCATGTCCTAGGGATTCTGAAGAATTCCATCAAGGTGTGGGGACATGAGGAAACTCAAGGGGCCTCAGGAACTCCTGAGCCCCCCACTCAGGGCAGCCTCCTGACCACCAGATTTGTATATTGCCTTTTGTAGTAAGCATGAGTTTAAAGAAAGGATGCTCTCACTTTAAAAAGAGTGTGTGCGTGTGCGTGTGTGTGTTGAAAGCCAGAGATTTAGTTCAACTCCATTGTTTTACAAATGAGTAAATCAAGAAGAAATGAAGATTGTCCCACAGTCGTATAACTATTTCACTAGAGCTTGAGTCCCCAACTGTGTGTTTTCTGTGTCACCATGCAGCAAGGAGAAAGAGAAAATGAACAATACTGTGTGCTGGTTGCATGTGCTAATAATTAGCATATGTCTTGATGATAATCTAGGGTTTAAATGGCTAACAAGAACATGGGAGTGAATGTCCCATTCAGTAACGTGTTCCAAGAAATCTCAGGAAAATCAGAGACTAAACAAAGGGTTGAGAACTTGGGCTATGGGAAATTCTTTCTAGATATGTTTGGTGACTCACGGCCTACATTTTCACAGCATAAAGAGGCACCATGAGTTGAAAACAGCCCTTACAAGGTTTTTCCATCAGAAACATCATGGTGGAAGTGTACCTCATAAATTAGCAGAATCTGGAGTTTCTTTCATATTCGTTATTTGTTAGGAGTGCTCCTACAGTTGTGGAAAGGCTTATCAGCAGAATATCAATGTCCTCTTATCAAGAAAACTCTCGTGATGAAAGATGCTAAAGTGAATTGGAATGGTCTTTCAGACCAGAGCCTCTTATATGTGTATGTACACATGGGCCTGAAGAATTGAACTGTGAAGGCTTCTCCTGAGTTTTAAATCTGCATTTTGTGGACAATAATAACTATCATATTAGAATCATCTGGGGAGCCTTAAGCATACTGATGCCCAGGCTAAACCCCAGTAGAATTAAGTAAGAATTTCTTTGGGTAAGACTTTTACATGTTTCAAATGATTTTACTATACTACCAAGGTCAAGAACCACTGAGTCAGAGGGTTCAGAAGAACCCAAAAGTTGGAGATGGAGCAATGAGAGAGAAAGTCCCAAACAGCCAAAGTGACTCACTGTCCAAGCAAATCTCCTCAGTGCTGAGTGACCTGTGTCACACTCAGAACCCCACTAGGAGTATATGACTGCCTTGTCACCACCCTAGATGTCTCACTATCTCAGTGCATCTCTCTCGGGGTGAACTTCCCTCCGGAACTCTGCCTGAGTGGAACCACCCAATTCTCAGTGATGACTCCAGCCTCCACTTCTTGAAAATGCTACCTTTATCTCCCATCTGCCATGAACATTCCAACTTCTCACTGAGTATATATATTTCTCCATCACTGGCAAACAAGAGAAAATTCCTAGATACTTCTGGGTTTTTTTTTATGAGGCCCTAACTAAATCCTTCCAGCTTCTTCTTACAGCCTCTGTGCACCTATAAAGGGAAAAGAGATCCTTCTGGTAATAGACTTTTCTTCTTAACTGAATTCATTTTTAACCCTTGCATATTCAAAGCTATGGCTGCTGAGAGCAGCTGCAATAGCCAAAGAATCTTCAAACATCTCTGCCAGCTCTGGTGCATGTTCAGATGCTGCTGTCTCATCTCTGCTAGAGGTCCTTACTCGATCTGCTCACAACCTTCAAATCGCCCACCCTTTCATCAAGCAGAGCAGCACTCCCCTTGCCTGCTTAACTTCTGTGCAGAACTCAGAACTGTAAAAACAATACTGGAATAAAGTATATATTTTGTCCTGGCAACTTGGTTCAGGCTGGGACTGCTCAGCCTTCTGGTAGACCTTTCATGTGCCACTCCCTACAAGAGGTGCCTGACAGCCAATGATTCTGCCCCTGGGAGGGAAGCTAAAGTTCTGAGAGAGAAGAACTAGAAATGGATCCAGTCTCCCATGAATATTATTGCATCCTTGATACTTATGTTTTGTTTTTTTGTTTTTTTTTTATCCTCACCTGAGGACATTTATTCATTTTTTTTTGTCCAGATAGAGTGGGAGGGAGAGAGAGGAAGAGAGAGAGAGAGAAACATCGACGTGAAAGGGACACATCGAGTGGCTGCCACCCGCACGACCAACCAGGGCTGGGGACAAACTGCAACCGAAGTACATGCCCTTAGCGGAAACCGAACCCGGGTCTCTCTGGACTGCAGGCTGACGCTCTAACCGCTGAGCCAAACTGGCCAGGGCGATACTTATGTTTTTATTTAGTTAGTAGGAGCTTGTTGAAGGCTTACTCTGTGCTCTGTGTTCTGTGTGTGTGCATGTGTGTGTGTGCGTGTATGTGCGTGTCCGTGTGTGTGTGTGAAGAATTAGAGCTCTCTCAAGGCAGATGAGGCAATGAGGTGATCATGATTCCAGGAGTCAGGAATGATGAAGTCTGATCCCAGCTTCATCGGTAGCATGCATGGGACTAAGGGCAAGGGTTCATTTGCACATCCCTAAAGCAAAATGACCCCTAAGGAAAGCACACTGGGAATGAGGGGCTTGGCATTTCTGCAGCTAGAAATCTGAATAAAAAAACAACTGGAGCACAAAGGAAATTATTTAAGAAGTGTCTGAGGGCAACATATACAAAATTTAGGAGTACTATCTTCAATGTCTTCAATGAATAAAGGAATAAATTATATTATAGGAGCAGTATATGAAACAAGAAATGAGGGCACCAAAGAAACACATACTTAATGTTTGATCACTAATTGCACATATAAGAATTGACTGTTCCCATTTCCTTAACACGCAGAGCCTTTGTTCTCCACATGCTGTATCTACACTCCAGGCAGCCGCCTCTCATCAGAAGTATTCAGGAAGCCCAAATCTTGGAGAACTTGGATGATTTTGCATCTAACAACTTGGCTTCCAATTTGAATCCCCTGGGAAATGAAATTCTAAAGGGAGATTTTGTCCAAATGAAGCCCCCACAGAAAAAGCTTGCAGGATGCCAGCTCTAGCTTTCCAGAGCCCCCAACCCCCCACCCCTCCACACCTTGCCCAGTGCCGAGGACTGCAGGCAACCATTAAGAGAAAACAAAGAGCCAAACGTGTTTCACAGATCTATCCATGCTGTGAATGTGCCAGTGAGTGTCTGAAGATGTCCCTGACAGCACAGGCTGCTCCATCATGGACCCAATGAAGTCCCATCACTTGAGAGATCTAAAACTGGCCAGAGAGTAGGCTGACACACATCCTGAGTGCCCCTCACTGTTCTGACAGGGAAACCCACAGTGTGTCCTCATCCAGAAGGTCTTTTCCTCTGCGGGCATCTGGGGATCTGCAGGCTGGGAGCTTCCTAGGATGAACAGAAGGACGGGTCTGTGCATGTTCACACATCTCATTTCATTCATTCACACTTCAAAAGGCTCCAGATTCCGTTAAAATTTTAGCTCGCTCTTATTCCCAAATCCATTTTTGAAGTTGGCAGCAGTACGCTTGAGTTCCAGGTGTAATATATAGCTCCTCACTGCCTCCCACTTCCAAGCCTTGCTACCAAGTATGCCACTACATTTTTCTCCTTTCAACACAAACACCATGCTTTTCATGCTTTTTGTTTTTTGTTTTTTTTTTTTTTTTGCAAATGATGGGTGGTAGCTGGGCTAAATATGGAGACAGGGGTTGCAAACACATTTTGTTCCTGTTAAATGTTCTACTTATTGTGTTATTGCCTTCTCTACTTCACATTAACTCTCTTCCTTTTTAGTCTCTAAAAAAGTAGGTGCCTGTGATTGGAGCCCTGGAGGTTAAGAACTAGTTCCCATATCCTGGATCTATCTTTAGGTCTAAAGAGTGCCTCTATTTACCCGTAATTTCTCATTAGGACAGAGTAAATCACCTGTCTTTTTTTGTGGTGTAAAATAAACTACTCCTTGAAATTTGGGATGCCTGTTGTTTTGTAGTCAACTGATGAGATGAAGGGTGAATTGTGTTACTGGCACTTCTGGAAAATCAATGTTTAAATTATCCCTTAACTTTTAATAAGCTAAATGTGGGGTCTTGTGAAAACCCCTGAATACTGACAAAAAACATGAAGCGTCAGGCTTTTGAGATGGGGGGAAAAAAACAACAACAACAACAAAAACCAGCTTAGTCTCTTGTTTCTGCCTCTCACAACCTTGTGACCTAAGACAAGTTGTTTACACTTGGAGAGCCTCAGTTTCCCAACCAAGATCCCCACATTGCATTTCAGTGTCGTATCTCTTTAATCTTCAATATAGAATTTCCTTATTTATTATGTTCATGTTTTCCTTTACCTTCTGCAATTTCAATGTCTGTGTGTGCCATTTCCAACATCTCAGTCATTTGGGAGTAAATTTTTATTGATTGACTTTTTTCATAGACATGGGTTATATTGTACTACTTATTTGTGTGGCTAGTCATTTTTGATTGGATGCTGGCCATTGTGATTTTTAGGTTGTCATTTGCGTTTTGTCATATTCCTTTAACTGTTATTGGAGCTTGTTTTGGTGTGCAGTTGAGTTACTCGGAATCAGTTTTGTTCATTATGTTATTTGGAATAAGTTTTGTTGGGGTAAGTCAAGAGCAGCCTTTAGTCTAGGGCAAATTTATTCCCACTACAAAGATGATATCCTTCTGAGAACTCTATCCAATGTCCTATGTGTTATGAGATCTTTACCCCCAGCTGGTGGAAACACAAACTATTCTCAGCCTTGTATGAGTTCTAGGAATTCGTCAGCCTACTGCTTTCCAGTAGTTCTTTCTTTGGCCTTGAGCATTTTCTTCTCAAGCATGCACAAAATAGTATTCTGCTAAAGACTTGCAATGACCCTCTGCAAATCCCTGGCATTCTCTCTGTACAATTCCCTCCTCTTCGGTATTCTGACATTAAAGTGCTGGCTGCTTTGGCCTCCCTGAATTCTATTCTTTTTCTCCTCAATTTAATGAGACTAGCAGGCTCTGTTGGTTTTTTTCTCCCTATGCTGCAGCCTGGAAATTGCCTCCAAGCAATAAGCTGGGTCAATTGTAGGGTTAACCATTTGTTTCTTTTTATCAGAAATCATAATCCTGTGATTTCTATTATTCGATGTCTAAACAATATTTTTTTTCCCAGTTGTCTGGTTATTTAAGACAAGAAGGCAAGTTAGGTGCCTTTACTCTATCATTGACGAAAGGAAAAGTCCTTATTGTCTTTTTGTTAAGTCCTCATCAGCATTTAATTCGTTTTTTGCTTTTTAACTCAACTGGATAATCTAGGGTCATCTTGTGTTTACCAGTCTCATACTCAGAATCAACCATTCCTGCAAGGCGATCTAGTTCCTTTAGTAGGCAACAGTATTTAGAAATCAAGATATGGGAGCTAGATTTGCTCATTTCTACTGTGGTATCATTTGATCTGTAACTTCTTCAGTTATTACCTCATACTGACACCATGAACTCAAATTCAACAACATTCTCTTCTTCTCTCATGTCATATATGTATCTCTCTTACTATTTTGAGAACTCTGGTTCCTAAAACATCACCATGTTTAAAAATCTGCCCGGTATGCACAAAAACTAATTTTATAATTATTCCATTAACACCACTACCATAACAAACCTGATAAATAAAGTTTAAGATTTTTTTGTGAGTATTCTTGTCTTTAAATATTCCCCATGTAAGATGTACAACCAGAGCACTGTGTTCAGAATTATTTGGATTAATTTTTTTCTATGTGATTTTGTTATAAATCTGATATATAGTTAAATTTATTTTTTGTTTTTATTTAATTTTATGGTTTGCTCTTATTTTAGCATTTAATTTATTTTTTTGATACAGTGTAAAATGTGCATAGTAAATCAACACTAACAGAGAGATCCCACTCCTACCGCAATTCCTTCTACTTCATTCTCATAAATCCTTAGACTTAACCATTTTAATTACTGGTTTATTTTTCATATGTTTTTGGTGTTTTGTTTTTTTTTTGAAAAATGAACAAATATGCATAGTATGAAACAGTATATATACACATATATATTCTGATTTCATTTACTCTTTCCTTTTTATATAAAAATTAAAAACCACTATGTATGTTCTTTTTTGCATTTAATAATGGGGATGCTGCATATAAGATGTCTCTTAGGCATTCAATTGTAGATATCAAATAGATGAGTTGGACGTATTATAAATATAGAGTTCAGAGGAGAGATTAGTGCCTTAAGATTTCTTCCTATGTTTCTCTACCAATTATCAAGTAATACTTAACCTATCAAAGATCAAGTAAAACTTCATTCTGGTTTTGTAAAAATCAAGTCCTTCTGAAATCTCCTGTACACAACTTTGAAACAATTACCCATGGTCTGTAGAGCACAATTTTAAAAGTCAGAATTCTCTTCATCCTGACAAATTAGACTAACATTCTTTTACCATTGACCCCATTTTTCAAAACACAATTCTCTCCAAGTATAACTTTTGAGAACTTTTCAGGTTGACCATAGCTTGCTTAATTTGAGGAAGCCAGAAATAAAATTGTCTCAATTCATATTCTACTTCCTTGTTTCCTTCTAAACATCTCTCTAAAGGTTAGAGACATTTGAAATTCTGTATTTGCTCTACAAGCACATTTCCATAGGAGTCAACCTAAAATTGAGGGCAAGGAAGAGTTTCTGTTACTTGATCTAGTAAAGTCATCTTAGTGCAAAACAAATAAACAAAAACTGTTTTTGCTGAAGAACTAACACTGAAAAAATGTTGCTGGCATTACACAGTAAGAGTAGTTTAAATAAATTTAATAGACCATTTTAGAGCACTTTAGTGCCATGACCTTTTTATTCTTTCAAGAGTATAATACTACCAAGCGGAAGGGCTAGGCTAGGGACTGAGCAATTACACACCAGAACACATCACAGCTTTTGCCCTCAAAGGGCTTGCTGACATTTAAGGAATCAAGTACATTCACAGGCATTATTAAATTAGCATGTACTGTACATTATCATGAGAGCCTTTAATAAAAAGCAATGAGGGTTCAATGACGGGGACATTAATTGTATTGGTGAAATTTGATAACTTCTTGGAGGACATAAGATTGGATCTGAATCTTTGAAGCCTGAGTAAGATTTTGACAGCAATAGGTTGGTGTTGCCTTCAGCTAAAGAGACCTATTGGAGAATGTTGTAAGATACAAGATGAAAGACAGCTTTCATTAAGGCAAGGTCAATGGGAGCGGAGAGGACAGAGATTTCAAAGGTCAAATGTTCAAAAAAACAGCAAGATTTAGCAAAATGTCATTGATGGTCCCACACTGCACATTATTAGAAAGAACCTAAAATGAAGGTTTAATACTATGGAGATGCTGAGAAAACAAAGTGAGTTATCTCATGGGTTTATTTTCCTCCTTTCCTCACAGGGTTGTTGTGAACATTAACAGAAGTGAATGTGATAAATATTTTGTTTGTTGCATGATGTTCTTGTTATTTCTATCAACAAAATGAGCAATAATCATAATATGGCTATTTAAAAGTTGTTTTTGTGGGGTGTGTGTGTGTGTGTGTGTGTGTGTGTGTGAGTGAGTCTGGAAGTGAAGAGGAACTAAAGGCTGAAATGAGCTTTGCTGTAGAAAATTATCCTACCACAGGTTTCAAAGTAAACTGTTTGTAACTTCTGGGGTTGAATGTATTGGCTTCTAAAATGGTAGAAAAGGACCTCCAAACTTGTGCTTAGCAGGAAAACCAGTTTTGTTGTTTTTGTTTTTTCCTAACAAGAAGGGAATCTGTCGGAAATCCGAACAGTTCTTTTTTTCCCAGGAGTGCAGAATGGGCTGTGGTGATCCTGAGTTTCCAGGAGTCTTTCTTTATTCAGAGAGACACAAGTTGTGGCACAAAGAGTCCCATTCCATGACCACCTCTGGCCTCTTCTGTACTGTACAGGGCATGTGGCCTCAGAGGGACAAACTCAGACTTCAGTTTCCAGAATCATGTGTTGTCATCACCATCGTCATAGACTAAACGCTTGTATCCACCATCATATGTTGAAACCAAACCCCCAGTGTGATGGCATAGGTGGGCCTTTGGGAGGTGATTAGGTCATTAGGCTGGAGCCTCCACGAATGGAATTAGTACAGTTGTTGAGGGGAACCCAGAGAGCTCCCTGGTATCTTCTGCCATGTTAGGGCACAGCACGTAGCTGGCCATCTGTGAACCAGGAAGCCAGTTGTCTCCAGACACCGAATCTGCCTGTGCCATGAACTTGAACTTCTCCGCCGACAGACTGTGAGAAATAAATGTTGTTTCAGCCATTCAGACTATGGTATTTTTGTTGTAGCATCCTGAGCAGACTGGGACAGTCATCCACAGAGCACTTAGAGAAGCATCTGGTTTCACATGACAATGGGGTAAGTGGTGCTGTTGGAAAGACCCCAGTGATACAGATGACGACAGGTGCAGGCCCTGGAGATCTGGCTCCCTGGCTCCCGTGCAGTGCATGTTTCTTGTAAACAGAGAAAGTAAGAATGCCTGATGCTTACTGAATGCAGATTACACATTCAGACACTACAACAGATTCTCAGGCTTTGCCTTACTCATTCTCACCATCAAATCGCCCTTTGAGGTAAGTCTTAATCTTAACCTCATTTTACTGGTGAGAAAATTGAGGCAGTGAGTGATTATATAACTTTCCAAAATTACACAACTTATATGTGGAGGAGCCAGGATTTTAACCCAGAAAGGATAATTTCAGAGTTCACATTTTTTTAAAAATATGGTTTCTTTATTGATTTTAGAGAGAGAGGAATGGAGAGGGAGAGAGAGAGAGAAACATCGATGAGAGAGAACATCAATTGGCTGCCTCGTGCATGCCCCCCCACTGGGGATCGGGCCCACAACCTGGGCATGTACCCTGACCGGGAATTGAACTGGCGACCTCTTGGTGCATGGGTCGATGCTCAACCAGTGAGCCACACCGACCGGGTGGAGTTCATATTTTTAACCACTATAGTTTATTGCCTCCAATAGTGCATATTGAGGGTGCAGAATAAGGAGGATTTATAACTGATCAGAGTCTAAGAACAGACATAAAAATCTCCATGTGTAGATACGGGGAGAAGAGATCATGGCAGCTTCCTTAGTGAGAGATGAGAGATTACAAATGAGACGCCTGGGTTTGAATTAGAAGTCTGCCACTTACTGACATTGTGACTTTAGGGAGCGACGTAGCCTGTGCATGTCTGTTTCTACGTCTGTAGAAACACATACAGCAAAGACTCCCAGTGATATTTAAAGAGTTAATACATGTGAAGAGCCTACAAGTAGTGGTGGGCACACAGAACATATTATAATTATTATTGTTAATAATTATTACTAATAAGAATTCAGCTACCATGCAGCTCCTCTGAAGGACAGAGCTTTATATCCTTGTAAAAGATTCGTTGTTCACAGGTGCATAAAATGTTCTCCTCAGGTAGGGGACGATCTGGATGTCAGAGGAATGAAGGGGAAAGGTGTTTGTGGAATGGAAGGCTCACCCCAGCTGAGGCCCAAGCTCTCCAGCAGGGGCTCCTTAGTCATGACCTTGAAATGCACGTCTGAAGTGTCTCACTTCTTTCTCCCAGGGCCCAGCCTGGCTTCCTCTCAGTCACTTCCTCCTGTGACAGCCACAGAACGGCACTGCCTCTCTCAGCCTCTGAGTGCCTCTCACAGGAACACACAGGTGTGTCCCAGGGGCAGGCCCTGCTCTGGAGAGAGGTTCAGCCTCTTAGAACCTGGAAGGAAGGAAGAGTATTAAAGCCACGAGTCAGAGAGTATATAACTTAGAACAGAAAGTTCTTAACTGATCTAGTTCCAGTTCTTGATTTAACAGATAAAGAAATAAAAAACTAGAGAACGGATTTGCTAAAGATCACTTAGCCAGGGTTAAGAGACTTGGAATGGCCAGAGTTTTGGTCCAATGGTCAATGTTTTCAAGTTGTGTTCCTCAAAGCACCAGGCCTTCTCTGATGTTCTTCAGAGACTTGCAGGGAAGAAGAGAGCGAGCGGGGAGGTTTCTGGACATGTCCTCAGTGAGTGTACCCCAGGACGACATGGTTTATACACGGGGCTCGGACTCAGGCTGGTCATGAAGGAAGTGGATGTTTGAGAACCACTTCCTCAGGTCTTGCTGCCTCTCACGACTGAACAATTTCTAGGACGCAAACTGGAAAGTTCCCCCAATTATGAAGTATTTTGTTAAGTGTCGCAGGACAATTGAGACCACACAATTATACTACAGATTCATGTTCAAATAGATCTGAAGGTAAGGGGGGATAGAAACCTCAGTATGTTTCTGTGTGACATGTATATTTATGAATTTTATTATTTTTCAAATTAATGGTGAACAATGTGTCTGAATAGGATAGATATTGATAGTGTGATAAAATAATCTCTTCAACAATTATTAAGTGCCTACTGTGTCTCAAATTTGGCTGGTTGTCCGAATAAGTTTCTCACACATATGTGCTATTATTTTTCAAACGTATAATGATTTTACCACTGGTAAAATCGAAATACATCTTAAAAAGATATCGAATTTATTTTTCAGTTATTGTAATGCTTTCTCAGTCAACATTTCCCACATTATAAAATCTATGGGTTTTTTTTTAATGTGAGAAATACATTTCCATGTGTGAAAATTTAAGGAACTCTGGTCAGACTGCAAGACTAGAATGAACCCTGAGTAATCGACTCTTCTGTGCCATTAACATTAGACAAAGGAAAGATTTCTGAGCATTTCTGGATTATTTCAGATTCTCCTATGTTTTTGTGAGACTGGCCACTAATTTTTTTTTTTAATCTTCACTGGAGCATATTTTTCTATTTATCTTCAGATAGAGTGGAAGAGAGGGAGGGAGAGAGAGAGAAACATCGACGTGAGAGAGACACATCAATAGGTTGCCTCCCACATGACCCCAACCAGAGCCCAGGACGAACTGCAACCGAAGTACGTGCCCTTGACCGGAATCAAACCCACAACTCTTTTGGTCCACAGGCATATGCTCTAACCACTGAGCTAAACTGGCCAGGGCTGGCCACTAAATGTTTTTATATATTACCACTTGAATTCGACAAAGTTTTCCAAGCAAAAGGGCATGAGCTAGGTTACATTATCTAGATCTTAATAAAAATAAAATATTTTGAAAAGAGTTACAACATAACTCTTTATTGCTCCCCAATACATAACTCTATAACTGTATAGGGGACAGAGCCCTATACAGAAAGGTCAGCACTTGTTTAAGATAAAAGTTAATCATCAAAGATGAACAAGAACAATAGAACAGATACCCTAGTCACTTGCCATAGTTAGCATTTACATGGACTAGAAGGAAGTGAAGGTGTCCACTCAGTGTTTATGTGGTAACTGAGGAAAATCAGAGCTGCGTACAGTTGTAATGAAAATCTAAAGTAACTAGGGTATCACCAAAACACCACCTTGAGAATACTGGGAACATTGGAAAAGCGATGGTCTCTTTGTGGTGGAGTTTGCTGTTCTTAATCTCCAACCACATTCTGGGGGTGACCATAAGGCTAGTAGGAGCTTTGAGGGGCATCCTCTCAGGAGGAAGGAGGCAGTCCTGGAGTGAGAGGCAACATTATAACCAGGAAGGTAGAGCTCATCACCAAAGGGTGAGTCAATGAGAGAATTCAAGAACACACAGTCACTGGGCTGAAGATAGTTGAGCAGAAATGAGAGCCAGAAGCCTAAGATAGTGTCCCTTTCGCCTGGTTCCCCACTGCTGAAATCTGGGCATTTACAACTCCCAAAGCTGCCTCATGGGCGGAGCTGCTCCCAATGTTTGGGTCACAAACACAGCTTGGGCAGTATACACTATCTTGTGCCACTGGGCTTTGAATGACAACCCTGAACATGAGGTAAAGGCCCAACACCTTCTCAGCCAAGAGCAACAGAACATTCTATTGATCTTAGACTTCCTGAAACCATAACTGCTTAGCGTGGTTACTTTCCCAGATGACAGATAGTCTCTTGTCAAGTTATTTTATCCAACCCTCAACAAGGCTCTGTCCGGGACTTATACTGTCTAATTATACAGTATTATGGGCTGAATGTTTTTGTTTCCTCAAAATCCATGCATTGAAACACTAACCCCTCAGTTTAATGGTATTTACAGGTGGGGCCTTTGGGAAATAATTTGGTTTAGATGAGGTCATGGGCGTGAGGCTCTCATGATGGGATTAGTGGCTTTGTAAGAAAAGGAAGAGGCATCCTATCTCTCTCTCTCTGCCACGGAAAGACAGTGAGAAGACAGCCTTCTGTGAGCCTGGAAGAGGGCTCTCACCAGGAACAGAATGAGCCAGCAACTTGATCTTGGACTTCCCCCCCCTCCACAAGTGCAAAAAATAAGTGTCTATTGTTTAAACTACCCAGTCTCTGATATTTTGTTATTGTAACCCAAGCAGGCTAATACATAGAGTTACAGGGGCAGGTCAGGTAACTCTTGACAATATGTGGGTGTCTATTACATTGCTTTTATGTTCACAAGCCCACTGGAAATTCTTTTGAGAATAGATAGAGCTATGTGAAGAGCTCTCAAAAGATTCCCAAAGCTCTTGGAAATCAACATTCTAAGCACTATGGGGATTTGAGTGTGTGAACTCATGCTAGCTAATATTTCTGGTTCAGAGAACATATAAAGGATCTTTAAGAACTAAACAGAAGAATTGTACCAAACTGGATTAACTAGGTTTCCTCAAGTGAGGGCAAGCCCAGAACACCTGCCAGCAGTTAAAGATTGTGACCTACAGTCATTGTAACAAATTGCATAAGACTGATTTGGCAGGATTCCAGGTAACACCTCTCTGAGAACTGCTACCAGGAAATTGCTAGTGAAACGCTAGGAAAAGTGGCCATGAGTTGTAGTGGAAGCCCCCTTACTGCAGTGTAAGAATTTTATTTTTTCTTTCCAAATATGTGTGATCCTTTGGATTTAGAGGTTCAGATTTTCATTCCTTTAGAATAGAGGTTACAATCTCTTGCCTCATAAAGTGTTAAACATCACATCTCCTGGGGAGGGGCAATAAGGGGAGTGAGCAGGAAACAAAGCTGTAATGGGAAAGTAAGTATGAAATCACATTCCCAGAGACTTTGCAGTTTAAAAACAATTGGCGTTAAATTCTGTGTTGTTTCCTTTGCCTCAGCTTCCTCCTCATATCAGTAAACCCCTATCCGATTACTTAAGTGATGGGAAGTCAGAGTACCTATCCCACACCTAACGCATCTTCCTTTACATTTCCTTGGTGAGTACACTATGGATCTTAATGTCTCTCCTTAAGCAGAGGAGATCAACAGCCATGCAGACTGTCGGAGTCTTTGGTATTGCACAAGCTATAGCATGAAACAGCTTATATAAATCATGTTTTCTGTGTTTCCTATTCCTGTAATGCAGGAAGTGCTGGTTCCACAGGCCCCTGTGCTTTCAGAGATAAGAATGGTTTGCACTGTTCAGAGTTTTTAGATAGCCCATTGGAATTTTGTAAGAGATATCAAGTTTGCCGCCCTGCACTGAACAGACAGGAAACTGTTCTTAAGGTGTCATCACCCACTGGAACTGTATCAGGACCTGGGAAACGTGGATAGTTGCAGTCCCTCTCTGGGCATGATATAGGCCATTGTGTGGATGTATAGATAAACTTATATCTAAGTGCCTATCCAGCCATTCCTGTGGAATTTCATTCATGGGAACAATGTCCAGAGTAAAAGAAGCAGATCAACTGTGTTTGGTAGGTCTGCATAAGAAAGTAGGCTTAGATTTGACAATCTAGAGGCTGGTTAAAGGGTCAAATTAATCAGTCCATAAATTATTAATCCTTTTTTTTTATGTGACATGAAACACATTCCTGCCCTGAAGCAAGGTAGGATACAAGCAATGAGGTAAAGCATGATAATAAAAGTTGTGATGTCTGCATTCTGGAAGCTTTCATTTCTTTAGAGGGTTAACAGGGGTGGGTGGGAATGGAGGTACAATAGTGAATGTGTTATGAGACATGACATGAATAATCTCAAACAAGGGAGAGTCAGAAATATTAAAGTGCTTCTATTATAATCTTCAATGAAAGAAGAGCAGAAAACAAAGGTAACACATGCCATAAAGTGTGCAGTGGTGACTTCAGTGCAGACATTGTGTGTTTATTAACATGGCTGAAGGGAAACCTAAAGAAAGGAAAGCAGTTATATTCTTGATGGACAGGGGTTTAGTCTTGTTTCCCCGGGATGGTCATACACATGGTGCACAACTGTTGTGACCATGGACGATGTAATTCCTGATTTTTTTTGCATTTCTTTGGAATGTACATTGAATGTGTTCTGATGTTAGTGACTTATTTAGAGACCTGCTGTATAATGTTGTACCTATAGTCAACAATACAATATTGTACACTTAAATTTGTTGAGAGGGTAGACCTCATGTTAAGTCTTATCACAAAATATATATATTTTAAAAATAAGATAAAATAAAGGAATATCTAGAAAGCAAGTTGGCTTTCTTACTTTGTTCCCAGAATTTTTTCGTATTGGGAATATTGACATAGCCATACAGCCTCCCCTTCGGATTTCTGTAGCCCAAACACCTGCCTAAAGTGGGTAAAGGAAGTGTTTAAATGTTGAACGTTCAAAATATTTTTCTAATGATAAAGTTTGTGTTTGTGAGGACGTCACTGGTCATTTCAAACATGCGCTCACTTCCACATCTTCAGGGATCTCACTGAAGAATGCCATTTTTCTAGTCTTTGATATTGTGAAATCACACCAAAAATTTTGCCAGTTGAATCATACTCATTGCTAAAATTAAATCTCTAGGAGTAATATGTGATTTCTCACACAGCATATCCTGTCCTTACAGTATTATCTATACCTTAACAATACAAGTATGACCATTCCTCATGACTTCCACCATTATCCCCCAGACCAAGTCACCATCATGTCTTCCCTGAACTGCTGCAATGGTCCCTAGTTGATCCCCTGGCTTCTACACTTGCCACGTATAGTACATTGTCTGCAGAATAGCAGGCAAGGTCTTTCAATACTCCATTACTACTCTACTACTCTGTTAAAGGCAAGAGAAAACTTTGAGGATAGATTAGAATTAGAGGTATTGATATGCACTTATAATTTCTAAAATGTGTGCTTGAGTATATGTAAGTATCCATATGCATGCATGGATACACACACACACACACACACACACACACACACACACACACACATTTCTTAGTTCTATCTGCTGAAAAAAAATCTTGGAGCAATTGATACTCTCAGTAACAAAATGAACACATTCAGCATCCAGATCTTGACTTTTACACCATCTTCACTAAAAGGAACCAGGGATTCTCAGAGAAATGGTTGTTTTCCAGGCTGAGGTATGGTAAGTACAACACTATATTGAAAAATTCCATTAAGTGACAGATTAGGAAACAGAAACAGACTTATAGATACAGAGAACAAACTGATAGTTGCCAGATGGGAGGGGAGTTGGGGGCTGAATGAAAAGATGAAGGGATTAAGAAGTTCAGATTTGTAGTTAAGTAAAGTATAGCATAGGAAATAAAGTCAATGAGATTGTAATAACTATGTATGGTGCCAGGTGGGTACTGGAAATATCTGGGGATCACTTAGTAAATTATGTAAATGTCTAACCACTATGCTATACACCTGAAACTAATATAAGATAATATTTAATGCCAACTGTAATTAACTTTTTAATTAAAAAATAATAAAAGGAAAAATAAAGGTTAAGAAAATGTGCCCCAAATATGATGGGGACTCATCACAGGACAAAATGAACAGCTTGAAGGAGCACCCACCAGGATAATTTGAGAAATAAAATAATTAAGAGCAGTTATTAATCATAAGCCATTTTTTAAATGCCACATGTGCCTACTAATAATAAGTAACAAAATAAAAAATAGAAGGGAAGTCTCTTGGTAACTAGAATATGGGATGAATAATGATTTTGGAAAAGCATCATTTTGTAAGCATCACAGTAAAGAGGAATTCAGGCAAAGATCAACAAGAAGTGTTAGGTCTAGGGAGTAAATTTTGGTAGGGACAGGATATCTGACTGATTGCTTATTAGTACTAAGGGGAAACTGGATAACACCTTGACTAGGTGATTAAAGTTAATATAAATGGAGGACAGATGGACATTGTGTGTCTCTGATGGGATATTCTAAGGACAAACATCAGTTCTACGTTGTTCCTGCCAAGAATGCACACCCTGATCATGAAGAAACATTAGACAAACCCAACATGGGGACTGACCTATTAGAAAGGGGTGGTGGGAGCAGGGACAGTGACAGGAGGTGGGAAACAGCATGCTTCAAAACTATCAATAGTCATACAAGCAAAACTAAAAAGAAGAAAGGCTGAGGAACTGCTCCAGCTTAAAAGAACTAAAGAGACATAAAAACTAAATTCAACATGTAATCCTAGACTGAATCTTATACTGAAAGAGAAAAAAATGCTATAAAGGGCATTATTGACTCAATTGACACGATTGGAATACACATGGTAGTTTAGATCGCAGTACGACATTAATGCAAAATTTTACTTAAGTTGATAACTATTTTGTGGTTGTATAAAGATTATTAGTTGGAGTTCTTCAGAGACACAGACCAACAGGAGATAGATGTGAGAGATAGATGATAGATAGATAGATAGATAGATAGATAGATAGATAGATAGATAGATAGATAGATGATAGATAGATAGAGAAATTGCAACACACAATTGTGGAAGTTGGCAGGTCCCAACATCTGCAGGATGAGTTATCAAGCTGAAGACACAGGAGATCTGATGATGTAGTTGCAGTCTAAAGGCCAGCAAGTTAAGACCCAGGAAGAGCCAATGTTTCAGTTTGAGTCTGAAAGCAGAACAACAACAAAAAAAGGTGTTCCAGTTCTAAGGCCATCAAGCAATGAATTCTCTCTTATTCAGAGGAACGTCAGCCTTTTTGTTTTCTACATGCCTTCAGCTGATGGGATGAGGCCCACCCACATTACGGAGGGCAATCTGCTTTACTCAGTCTATTAATTTAAATGTTAATCTTGTCCAAAACACTCTCATAGCAACACTCAGAGTAATGTTTGACCAACTATCTGGGCACCCCAAAGTCCAGTCAAATTGGTTCAGATAAAAAAGTTTTTGAGAGAGATAGAGATAGTAAATGATGAAGGAAATTGAGCTGAATGTTAACAATAAGTGAATCTGAGTAAAGGGTATAGAAATATCCTTTGTACTCTATTTAAACTAAATTTTCTGTAAATTTAAAATTATTTTCAAAGTTTTCTTAAAAGCCTTCCCATGTTCTGCTGAAAGTACTCCCAGAGTTTCCCATGCACTGAGGATGAATCCAACATTCTTCACTTGTCCTTCGGGGCTGCAAAGGGCCCAGCATCTGCTCATTTCTCTCCCAACACCTGCTCACCTCCCCAAAGACACCCCAGTCGCCCTGCACATTTTCAGCTCTGAGAATAGGCCAAGTTCATCCTCTCCTCAAAACCTGTAAACTTGTATTCTTTTACCTGAAAGTTCTTCCCCACTCTTCACAGGACCACTCCTGGTCGCTTGGGCGTTTTGTCAGCTGTCACTTCCTCAGAGAGGCCTCTGCCTGCAGGACCGGGCTCCAACAGCACTGCCCTATTCCATGTCACTCTCTCATTTACTTTGCTCTGCTTCACAGTGGGGTGCCATTCAGAGGGCTGGGCTCCTCCTCCATCCTGTCTGCGGCTATACTTTTGATGCTTACACATTACTTGGCACGTGGTAATTTCTAAAGAAATATTTTTGAATCAATAGATAAATATTTAAGTGCCTTTAGTGCTAAAACCTTTGAAATTAAAATACTTAGATATATTAGCTATTTATCTTTCATATATATATATATACACACACACACACACACACACACACACACATATATGGGCTTTATGGGCTTTTCCAGTTTATGACAAGAATGTAATAATTAATATTGTGATGTTACAGGTGAATATCAAATATAAAGTATTATAGAGAGTGTAAGGATAAGTACAAGCCGATGAATAGAAACATTTTTAAAGCAATTCTGATGATCTAAACCTTGAAGTAGGTGCTCTTAATGTGAAAAATCTCATAGACATAGTAGTAATAAGAAAATCTTTTGGTATCAGATTTGAATTCCAAATATTAAGCACAATACCCAGGAAATAGTAAAGGATTTATAAATGTTTAACGAATGCAAGAAATAACCTATCAATCGTTCATAAACATGTCACTCCAAGGAAAGTAGAGAGAGAGAGACATGGCTAGTTTTACACCTTTAACAAACAGTAAAACAAATTCAGTTTTTTAGCTAGAAAAAGATTTCATGATGGTAAGATGTATGGTTTCCCCAGTGAAACAGAAGCAACATCAGAAATAACAACAACAGCCTCTGCCTCAGGATAGCTGCCACCTTCTTCACGTTTCTGTCTTGTTTGGTTTTTTTGGCGCCTCTGGCTCAATTGATGACTCATACTTCCCCAGAAGCCATATGTTTCTGCACAGAGCATTCACTCTCTACATTTTGTAGGGATGAGAGCCAAGCGAATGTAATAACCCCCCTTTTACCCATCAAAAATAAGAATGAAATTCCATCTGCCGCAAGATTTCATTAGCAGACCGTAAGTCATTTCGGTATTGAAAGCATGCACTCTCCAGTGTAGTGATGGCTTGTTTTACACCTCCACACTCCATCCTGATTTTACAGTAGTTACACCACGCAAAGGTGCTCTCATCATTTTTGCAAAAAATCTAGACCTTCCCAAGTTCTATGCATTTAGATAAAACTACAGTGTGTGAGTTCATTGCATTTAGATAAAATGACAGTCTCTTCAGATGCAGTGCCTTGTGCGTTCACCTCCCCCGTCCCCCACTTCCCAGCATTCAGGACACTGCCGCAGAGGCAAGGACAACATTAACCTAAGAACAACTGAGCTGTTTTGTAACTAGCTTTAAAACGTGATAGAGTTTTGGAACACAGTCTTGTAAAAGTACAAATGTATTAATCTGACCTCTTCAGTAATAGAAATCCAATGTCATTATCAAAATTTTTAAGCTTAAAAGAAAACAGAATTATTGATCCAATCTTTTTTCCCTCTGAAATTGAAATACAATTTGCACAGGGAAAAATTCACCTTTATAATGTACCGTTAGTAGTGGGGTGCCCTCTGTGTCCCCACCTGTCCCTGGCAGAAGTGGGCTTCTTGGGGTGCCACAGGATGAAGAATTTCCTGAGACCCCCACAGGAGGATGCGATATCATGGAAAGCTTTACTGATGATGTAATGTTAAAGGAGTTCCCCTCCAAGGTCCTATCTCCCTGTGTCCCGCCATGGGAAAAGTCTCATTTTGTCTTCAGCTGGGCTAAGATCAAAGCCACTGCCAAGAGTCTCTGCTCCATATAAAAGCACAGTCCAGTCTAGTATCTGGCTAGCTTAGCTTGTGTTCCCAGGTGCAGTCCACTGAGTGTGGGGTCCACGTGGCCATGAACCGTGCTGCTGCAAGGACCACATGACTGCGGCCCACACAGAGCCAGCCAGAAACAGGAGCGCAAAAGCAAGCAAGCAGAGGGAATCCTCCGTCAGAGAGATTTTACCTTTTCAAGACTTCCCGTGCTTGCAGTGTACACCCTCCTAGCCAATCCGTGGTTCCTCAGGCTAGACTGACAGGCAAGCACCTTCCCTAGGTTACCTGACTTCACTGCGCCCATCTTCTCCTTCGTTTAATTCCTTTTCTCCAGTGATCTGCAGGGAATGGACCCGTGCTTCCCTAAGGAGTGTAAAGTGGCAGATTCCAGGGGAAGCTGCCCGGATGGCCATGCTGACAATGTCTGGCCTCCCTTTGCCTCCTTCCTGTTATTAATATTAATAACTAGCTAGTTATTAATAACTAGCTAGTTACAACAGTACCGGTACAACTCCATGAATTTTGACAAATACATGCAGTTGTCTAACCACCATTACAATAAAGATTTAGACCCTCTCTATCACCCCCTTAAATTCCCTCATGGCCCTTTGCAGGTAAACCTCTCCACTCCTAACTCCTAGTGACCACTGATAAATCCGGTCTTTGCATATAAACATGTTCATCATACCTTACTGTTTTACCCTAATAATAGAAAGACTGTGTTAGAAATTAAGGCTCAAAATGAAATTTCATCTGCTGGAAGTGAGAAACATCAATTTAATAATGATAGCCTCACATTTGCTTCTATCATATCTTAGTTTTAGTTATGTTCTCTTTATTATGTTACCAATATGTAGAACTCTTAGTTAACAACAAAGGAGGATGGTATATATCATGGCAGATAGCTAAAAACATATTTTTTGGTGCCCAGGGTGAGCAAATGTTATTTCCATAATGCTATGTAAACTATTAATTTGCTTATATTGACCTTCTGAAGTGACTGATAGTAATTAACACACCTTTCTTCTAATCAGGGATATAACAGTGGTCTCGGTTTGAATCCTGACAAATTGCTAGTAGCTGCCAAGAGTTCCAGGTAACAAAGATTATGAGACTTAATAGGAATAATTATATATGACATTTAAGTCTTAGAAATTATTAAATATTGTATTATCGTATTTAATCCTAACAAAAAGCCCAGGAAAATGTTCCTATTGTAAACCCTATGCTATGAGAGGTGAACAGTCTTAGCGAGATCAAAAACCTCATTCAAGGTCAAACGGGAGAAATGAAGAAGCTGACCCGTGTAGTCAGGTTGTCAAGGCTCTGCTCACTGACTGCACAATGCTGACTTTGCGAAAGAGGACAAATTTGATTATTGGCATTCGCCAATGGGTGGGAAGAGGCCGAGGAGGCTTGTGTATTTCAGAGTACCATCCTAAATCTTGAGTCAGAAGGAGATGCACAGAGACAAGCAGTAAGAATTTTACTTTAAATAAATGTGTCTTGAAAACCCACTGGATACCCAGTTTTGATAAAAGGGACTTCATTTAATGATGTCAAGAATAGTGGCCTGTTACTGTTCCTTCAAAGAGTAGAACTAATATTTTGTATTTGATAATGACCCCCAAATGTCATTTCTTCCAACGCCAATTCTATTTGCCACCTTCTCAGGGGTGTCCCCAAATCCAGAGTCCACACAAATCTGGAAGCAGTCTGCCCCTTGCTGGAAGGAGTGGAGGGGAGAGATGTACAAGGCCTGGAGCTGGGATCACTTCGTACTTCCTGAGATCTACATCCCTTAGAGATGTGTGACACCTTATTTAAAATGACTAAGGAAACAAACAAAATATTAGATGCTGGAACTTTACGGAAAGTAAAAATGAAAGGAGGCAAACCTCCTGACCATGTCTGGGCCCCAAATGTTGAATGGTATACAGTGTACCTAAAAAACAAGCAGGTCTTCCTGGTATAAATTTGGAAATAAATAAATTGGCCTTCAAAAAAATGCCTCTCCTGCTCATTCTTGCCATCTTTCCCCACCAGGAAGGATTTGTTTATACTGGTGTTTATAGTTACCGGTTGGCCTCAAAATAGATATTTTAATTCTGAGATCTCACTCATGGATAAAGAATGTGAAAAGAAGGTTTCTGTGGTGATGTTTGCATTTTAAAATTAAGGGTGCAGTTAATTAATCTCTACTACCCATCTCAGGAAAGAGGATGATTAATATGAAAACAGAGGTTGTTCGAAGAGAAAACAGTCCTAAGCATTCGTTTTGGAATTTTCCTTAGACTTTGTTTTTGTTTTTAGTTCATGAAGGTAGAGGAGAGAAGTTATTTTTATTTATCCTAAACCCAATGTTACAAAGACAAACAAATGAGGATCTATATTTATATTCTTTCCCCTATTTGTGAATACTCCATTATTCGTTGTTGTGGTTTGGCTCTATCATGCAAAATTCTAGAATGTTCAGTGCACAGGAAAAGTTGTCTTACACAAGGCAACCACACTAGTAGTTGGTCAGTTAATTTTAAGAAGCCAACATATCAGAGGAAGGAGGGGAGGGGTAGAAAAAACAAAGAAGCCAAAGTATCATAAAAACTTGATACATTCATCTTTAAGTATTTTCTTATAACGTAAAAGTTGAAAATGTCCATACATGTATCACTCTTTAGTGTAGTGTACCATCTTTTCTTTGTGATTGGATATTTAGCCAGGTAGCTTAAATAAAACCCAACCAAAATGTATTGCAATTTCTCCTTATTTAAAGAGGAATAAGAATTCAAATACATTGAAAACTCCATGGGAAGGCAGAACCCTTTTTTATTTTATTTTTTGAAACGTTTATGGTTGTATCGCCCAAACATAATTCAATGGCCATTTTTTAAATTAATTTATTTTTGTTACAGATGTTTCTCCCTCCCCCCGCCCCCAGACGCCCTCCTCCCTATCCCGCCCCCCGCCAAGCATTATTGTCCATGTCCATTGGTTACACGTACATGCTTGCAAGTTCCTTGGTCCATCTCATCCCCCACCCCACCCCCGCCCCTCTCCTCTGAGGCCTGTCAGTCTGAACCATACTCTTTTCTATGTCTCTGGGTCTGCTTTGTTCATCAGCTTTTTTTGTTCATTATATTCCACAAATAAGTGAGATCATGTGGTATTTGTCAATGGCCATTTTTAATGACTCATTTATTAAGTCTTTTTAAAGCATTTAACTTAGTAGTCATAGACATAAACACTCTCTCTTTTTGCACTCATATTTCATAGGTTTATAGGAGATTTCAAATGTGTAGCTTAGACACAAAACTTGAGATTAAATTCGACTGCATATAATTCAACTGGTGACAGCAAAAATGAACAGATGTGTGGAGAGTGGCGCTGAGCATCCACCTTGGTTCGTGGAGAGAAGGAAGAAAGGCAAGTCCTCCAAAGAGTCTACTAGGTAGAGGTCAATTTGAAGATCTTTGAATGTGTATGTAAAGTGATGTTTGCGTGTTCATAGGCTTTACAAATCTTCTGTTACAATTTAATAAAGATGGTAATAATGAGACTGTGTGGGCTCCCATAGTGTAATAGAAGCAGTAGTGACCTTGGTGTCTGACTTACTTGGATTTGAACTTGGTCATCTCAGTAATAATGGCAACACAGGGGTAAAAAAGCAGTTATTGTCATCTTATTTTTAAATTGACTTAAATAGCAGTAGTCGTCTCAATACACTGTGGGTTTACTTATGTTTCAACTACTTTATTTAGAATAAACTTCCAGAAACTGTCAAATGCTTTGAAATGTTTTCTCAGACATACAACCCAAAATACGATTTTATAATATTGAGGATGAGCTTTTTAGGGTAAATCTAAAAAAAAATTTTTTTGTCTGATGAATTTCTATTCATCTTGATCTACTTCTCCCAGCTTCAAACAGACCAGTGGTTCTCACCTGGGGCAGCGTATTTCCAGGGCATTTGGAAGTTTATAAAGCTTCTGTGATCAGTGCTGTGAGTGCCACTGACATTTATTGCGCGGCGGTCTGGGGCACGTCAGTCCCAGCGTTGTGTAAGACAGTTTTGTGTAACTTTCTAATGACCCTTCAGACAAGACAGTCACAAAAGTGAAAAATCTATTTAGATTTTAATGAACCTAGAACCTAACTCTGTTTTATTAAAAAGACAAATATTTTGATGGGGGAGGTATAGATTTTTAATAAGTCATTTATGCTCTAAGAAGACATGCGCATTCCTAAAAATCACTGTGCTATCAAAATCATGCAATAAAAACTACAGGGCATATGAGAAAAACAGGATTGGGACACAACACTGAGAAACTTCAGTGACACATTAAGAAAAAGACAGGACCCCAGTGACAGCTGGAGCATAATGTTCAACGGTGAGGAAATACACAAGTCCTACAATAAATAGAACGCTTACCTGAAAATGACCTAACGTGTGCGAGCGGAAGTGGGGGACAGAGGCCACAGTTAGTGAGTTTTCGTGAAGCGGAGCAGGAGGGCTCTCGGAAACGGGGCAGAAGGTCATGACACCGTGTGTGTGTGTCTCATACACAGCTGGTGGAAGGAGGTTGCTGGCAGCTGTCAGTGTATGGTTGTGTAAATCCCCACCCAGCTGTTCGGCTCAGTGCAGTTTCCTGGGTTCAAAAGATGTTTCTCACTGAAAAAGTCAACCAATAGGAACGTGATGCCAGTCACATGAGCAACTGTCGATTTTCTGTACCAATATTTAGAAAAGGAAACATGGAACATCAATTTTTATAACATTTTATTTAACTTACCATATCCAAATTGTGGTCATTTCAACATGTTATTGATATGAAAAAGTATGAATGAGATATTTGGCATCCTCCTGTGTTTTGTCTTTAAAATCTGGCATATACTCTGTATTCACAGCAATATAAATTTGAACTAGGAACATTTAAAGTACAATTTGAAAGAATTTTAAGCTGTCCTGTGATACTAAAGGTATAATTTCTGGTAAACCAGATCTGGCAGTGTGACCGGGCTTGAGTTGAGCTGGGAAATATTCCATGGTGCCCCCTTCACAAACAGGGTTCCATAAGAATAAGAATAGTGAGTTCTCATGCCCTGAGACACCCACAGTGGGTAAAGAGTTAACTTCTCTCCATGTATGAGGATGATACTAGCTATGTACACGCCTTAGGAGATTTGATAAAATAGTTAAATCATCTTCTGATGAGCTTAATTCTGATGAGCTTAATTCTTTTCAAAAAAGGCTGCAGAGTCCAATTATTTACATAAGGTGCAGTTACTTTCTTTTCTTTTCTTTTTTTTTTATCCTCACCCAAGGACATTTTTCCATTTTTTTGTTCAGATAGAGTGGGAGGGAGAGAGAGAGAGAGAAACATCGATGTGAAAGGGACACATCGAGTGGCTGCCTCCCGCACGACCAACCAGGGCCGGGGACAAATCGCAACCGAGGTACGTGCCCCTAGCGGAACCGAACCCGGGCCTCTCTGGACTGCAGGCCGACGCTCTAACCGCTGAGCCAAACCGGCCAGGGCCAGTTACTTTATTTTCTTTATTTAGTTTGTTTCAGTTGAACAACACTTGAGTGATAATCTCACTGGTTCCAAGATATCCTCTTGGAGTCATCCACAGGGAGTCATAGAATGTGCTTTGGGGGGACCAGTGGGTTTGATGGTGAGTTTTCTCCAAAAAATTCAGAGTATGGTTGTCCATGAGCGGCTACCTAGACGACGGGAAATGTCTGAAAGAAGCTTTTCCCCCAGGCTCCTCACTTAACAGGAAGGAACCCTCTCCATTCCTTTCCTCTCCCCATCCCCTTCATCATTATGGAAGAAGAAATGACAGAGCTGTCCTACGTCTTCAAGACAAAACCCCAAGGCTGACTTCTGCTTCCCTCTTGTTTACTTACTTGTGATCAGAAATGCAAGGTGGGACTTCGGGGACCAAGGCCAGACAGCAGTCTCCCCCAGACCTCTCTTCCTGTGCAGAAGCTGCAGGCCGCAGGCCCCTCTTGGAGCCCAGTCACGCCTGTCGCTTCATAGACCTGCGGAGAGTGTGCATTTCCGCTACCGCCGGAAGTGGAGACCCCACGTCCGCCTGAGGGTATGACGTATCCTTTATCCTCGCTTGTAACAGAGATTTCAGCAGGAGCAGGAGGAGTTGCCTATCTGCTGGTCTGCCTCTTCATAAAATCATGCTTTGGCTGTTATTCCTTCCTTGGGTGAGTTCCCAGGCCCGAAGCTCAACAGAAAGGGGAGCAGTCAGTAGGACTGCATTGCCAAAACCCTTGACTGATGTTTAATGGTGAGCACCGAACACAAGTTCTATCATGGCAGATGTTTTGTTTTTGTTGTTCACGCCTATATACCCAGTACCAAAGAAGGGAGCCTGGCACATGGTAGGAGTCCAATATTTGTCAAATGACTGAATGCATATGGAGGGATGTGGTACAGCTTGTACAAAGGTAAGTATACAACCTCTCAAGCTAGGCTGTCCAATTCAGAAACCAGTAGCCACATATGGCTACTAAAGTTTAAATTAGGTATAATTAAATAAAATTCAAAATCCTTTCTCTCAGTGACATTTGCCACATCTCAAGTGCTCAGTAGCCACAGGTAGCTAGAGGGGATTGTATTGGAAAGAGTAGATACAGAACATTTCTATCATTTCAGAAAGTTCTATTGGAGAGTGTGCTCTAGAATCCAACAGCCTGCTCTCGTCCACTTTCTAGCTGTGTGAACATAAGCACATTACTTTTTTTGGTTTTGTAACTATTAAATGAGTGGATAGACTAAAACACTGCAAACAGGGCTAGCACATGGTGCTTACTCTTTAGCTTAAAATGCTTTCATATTGGGATGCTGTCCCAATACAAGGAACTGGGTCCCAGACATTGTACAGTGTGTGTGTGTATATAGTTTTTCCCACATGGTATAACAAGATGAGGCTGACTCAAGGATAACAATTCTGAGTCTGCAAAGTCTAAGGCCACCATCTACCCTTAAATCATGACAAAGAGTATTCCTACAATTGAGGGTTGGTATCTTATAATCAGACCTGGACCTCAAGACAAATTCTTGCTAAGGGTAGAGATGCTCAGGACTAAATGACTCACATGGTCTTTGCCCTTCTTAGAGCTGGGAGCTTGGCTGTAAAGGGGCAATAGCTATGAGAATTCAGATATCCATGGGCTTTGATAGGCAGGACAAGCACCCAGAGCTACACGCCTCAGCCCCCTGCTGCCACGTACTCTGTTTGATCTACCTTAACAACCACCACAGGTGTTGAGGTTATCCCACTCTAAACCCTTGGAGAAGTCCTGCTGTAGCATTTTAATTTTCTCTCTCTTCATTAGCCACAAAACTGCTTGAACTTTTCACTTTGGTTTGGGGGGATGGCTTGATCACTGATATCATTTAAGACTCCTTAGGCATTTTTAATAGAAAAGTTATTTTAGAATATTTTATCCATTAACATAATTTTTAGTGAATTAGTAAAATGTATCATTATTAAGCATTCTGGGTATGTTTTTTTTCTAGAAAAAAAATTTTATTCACATTAAACCATAATTGTTAAATTTGAATTTGAAGAAAGTAACAAAGCTTGGAATCTGCTTGAGGTATAAAACATGCCAGCGGAGGACTTCCGGTCAAGATGGCGGCGCAGGTGAACGTGGTCCAATTCCTGTCCTCCCACAAACACATCAAAGTTACAACTAAGCTACAGAACAACCATCATTCAAAACCACCTGAAATCGAGCTGGATGGAAGTCCTACAACTACGAAATTAAAGAAGCAGCCACATCGAGACTGGTAGGAGGGGCGGAGGCACGACAGGCTGGTCCCACACCGCATGTGGTGGATAAAAATTAGGATACCTCTCCTGGAAGGTCATCCCTAAGGACTGAGGGGTCCCTGTCCCACACCAGGCACCCAGCTCAGGGTTCCAGTGCCAGGAAGAGAAGCCCCCATCACTTCTGGCTGGAAAAACCAGCGGGAACTGAGGCTGAGGCGGCTGGAGCCCCCAGCAGCTCCTCTTAAAGGGCCCGTGCACGGACTTACTCGGACTCGCACCCTCCAGACTCCAGCATGGGGGAGGCAGCTTGAAAGGCACCAGAGTCATATGGGGAAGAATTAAGTTGTTTGGCATTGGAGCGAGGGCTGGAGAGGCAGCTTTCTCCTGGACAGACGTGCTATCAGAGGCTTTTGTTCCTTTGGTGAGCCCTTCCCTGGGCCAGCAGACGCCGCCATATCTGGGACTCCAGCAACCTGGCTCACACTGTTTACCCCGCCCTGGTGATTCCCTGAGGCCTCGCCCCACCCAACTTTCAGGCCCACCCAAGCTGTTGCCAGTTGCTTTACCATAGGATTGGCCTGTCTTGAATCCTGCTTCAGGTTTTCCTAAATTCTTTCAAACAAGCAGCATCTGGTCTTAGCTAGCCCCATACCTCTTGTTAAGTAATACATAGAAACAAACACAGGGAGGCAGCCAAAATGAGGAGACAAAGAAACAGGTTCCAAATGAAAGAACAGAACAAAACTCCAGGAAAAGAACTAAGCAAAATGGAGATAAGCAACCTAACAGATGCAGAGTTCAAAACATTGCTTATAAGGATGCTCAATGAGAGCATCGCTTAGTGGATGCTCGCTTAGTGAGAACCTCAATGAACTTAGTGAGGGCCTCAAGAGCATAAAAAAGAAGCAGTCAGAAATGAAGGATGCACAGTAAGAAATGAAGGAGGCACTAACTGAAATAAAAAATAATTTACACAGATTCAATCGTAGAGTAGGTAAAGCCAAGAAGCAAACCATCGATTTGGAATATAAGGAAGCAAAAAACACCCGATCAGAACAGCAAAAAGAAAAAAGAATAAAAAAAATGAGGATAGTGTAAGGAGCCTCTGGGACAACTTCAAGCATACCAACATTCACATCTTGGGGATGCCAAAAGGAGAAGAGAGAGAACAAGAAATCGAAAACCTATTTGAAAAAATAATGGCAGAAAACTTCCCTAACTTGGTGAAGGAAACAGACATACAAGTCCAGGAAGCACAGAGAGTCCCAAATAAGATGAACCCCAAGAGGCCCACACCAAGACACATCATCATCAAAATGCAAAAGGTTCAAGACAAAGAGAGAATCTAAAAAGCAGCAAGAGAAAAGCAGTTAGTTACCTACAAGGGAGTTCCCATAAGACTGTCAGCTGATTTCTCAAGAGAAACTTTGCAGGCCAGAAGGGAGTGGCAAGAAATATTCAGAGTGATGAAAAGCAAGAACCTACAACCAAGATTACTCTATCCTGCAAAGCTGTCATTTAGAATCGATGGCCATATAAAGAGTTTCCCAGACAAGAAAAAGCTAAAGGAGTTCATCACCACCAAGCCATTATTTGAAATGTTGAAGGGTTTTTTTGAAGAAAAAGATAAAAAAATATGAACAAACAAAATGGCAATGAATACATATCTATCAACAATTGAATCTACAAACAAAATGTACAGGCAAAACAGAAGCATCCTCATAGATACAGAGAACATTTTGTTGGTTTCCAGATGGGAGGGGGAATGAGGGAATGGGTGAAAAAGGTGAAGGGATTAAGAAGCACAAATTGGTTGTTAGACAGACAAACCTCAAAGGGAAGGGGGTGTGGGGTGTGGGAAGAGATAAGCCAAAAGAACTTATATGTATATATGCATAACCAATGGACACAGACAACAGTGTGGGGAAAGGCAGGAGGGGGGCGGGAGTGGGCAGGAGGGGGTCAATAGGGGAAAAATGAGGAACATCTGTGATACATTCAACAATAAAGATAAATTAAAAAAACAAACAAAAAAAAAACATGCCAGCGATCTATAGCCGAATTTGAAATACATTTTAGATATTTAGTAAACAGAGAAGACATCAGGTGGTTTGGCTCATTTTGATGACCAACATATATTTCTGAATGTGATCCTAGTTGTTGCTAAGCAATGGATATGTACATATAAAATGGTCCATAGAGAGTTCTAGAAAATTGAAGGTTGATTATCTTCTGCTTGTTATTCCTTAGCACTTTTTAATGCCAAATGAAGTATTTTCCGTCATTTTCCCTGTTCTCCAGCACATCTACTACATGACCAACCCTGGTTTATCACTGAACCTGGAGTATGGGTAAGCAGAGGTTTCCCTCCGCTCAGGAATCTATGGGGACATCTTCCTGTTTTATATGATGCCAAACAGCCTGGGGGGAAATATTAATTACACTGTGACAAAGTAGATGCAAACATATTCAGTAACACATTCTAAATAAATGAAAACCTTGATTATCTGGGCAAAAATTATCTTTTTGCTACTTTGAGATCATTCAACCCTCACACTGTCACTGTAAATTGTCGTGATTGTAATACTGGTCCAAATGGAGCAGCATAAATAGTCAGAAGCTGTTCTTTAAGCAAATCTGGCCAGGGGGTTGGGAGATCTTGGTGTTAGCCTTGATTCCTCGCTGAACCACCTGCTTTTTCTTGGAACTTCACCTAATTTCTCTGGACCACAGGCTCTGGAAAAGATCTCTGTAAGTGACAGATTAGTTCAATAACCATCAATTTCTTAATAATAAAGCTGCCATGATGCCACTAAGTAAATATTGTAGTTTTAGAACTCCACAAACAGAGTTGGCTTTATTTCCCCCTCGTAAAATGATGTTCTTAAGATTTTGCTTTCTAGATTGTATCTTGGAAAACTTATGAAAATCAAGTTTTAAAAAATATCAGAGTTATGTGAATTAGGGATCAGCAGACATGACATGTGCTGTCATCGGAAACACACCTTCTTGGCTAACGCCCAAGTTTCCTGTCCTCCCTTCGGAAGTCCCCAAACCTTGTTCTCCCCTTCCTTCTGCCCTGAGTGATTTTATCCAATTCAGCATTCTCAGCTATGACAAAGTGACAAGAACTGGTGAAACAGTCTCTCACTTGGGCCTTTCTTGAGACTGAACTACTCATTCTGAACTGCTTAGGGATCTCACTTCATTACGGTAGACCCTGTCATCCACAGTTTCACTCTCCATGGTTTCAGTTACCTGTGGTCGACCATCGTCTGAAAATATTAAATGGTAAATTCTAGAAATAAACAATTCATAAGCTCCAAATTGTGTGCTGTTCTGAGTAACACGATGAGATGTCCCTCTGTCCCACCTAGGACGTGAATCATCCCTTGTCCAAAGTCTTCATGCTGTACACACTACCTGCCTTCAGTCACTCAGTAGCCGTCTTGGTGATCAGATCAGTTATCCAAGAGAGAAAGAGAGACAGAGGCACAATCACATAACTTTTATAACAGTATGTTGTTATAATGGTTCTATTCTGTTATTAGTTATGGTTAATTTCTCACTGTGCCTAATTTATAAGTTAAACTTCATCATAGGTATGTATGTATAGGGGAAAACACAGTATATATAGGGTTCAGTACTATCCATGGTTTTAGGCATCCAAGGGGGACCTTGGAACGTATCCCCTGTGGATAAGGGGGGCTTCTGTACCTGCATCCAGTACAAATCACTTTCTTTGTTGGTTAGTAACACCACTCTCATTCCATTGCCCAGGTTAAACACTTCAGACATCTTTACCTCCTCCATCCCTTCTCCCTGAGACCACACGAGTCACTAGTTATTATCAGCCCCTCTTGCTTAAGCAAAACTGTCCCTTCTTTATTCACGACCCCGTCATCTGTTTGGATTATCAATGCCCTCATTTCCATGGTGATGACATAGCTTCATAATTCTCCCAACTGGTCTCCCTGCCTGCCTTCTTTCTCCCTCAAACCCATTATCTTCACTGTGGTCACAGTGATTATTTTCTAAGTAATAACAGCAGTAACAACGTCAATGCCACTTTCTTGCTTCAGTCCTTTCTTGACCCCTCCCCCGCATTGCGTAGGGAGTCAGATCTGAGCTCCTTGGCCTACATCAGAAAATTGGACTCTGACATGCCTTTCTGGCTTAACCACATACCACCCTGCCACACACCTACGGAGCCAGGTACACCTTGCTTTTTACCCATTTAACGCTTTGCATATCCTGGATCATCTAACATGCCCATTCGATTTTTTTATGCCCTTCACTCTATTTGAATATAAGCTCCACATAAGCAAGGACTTCATGCGTTTTGCACATGAAATAGTGCTCCAATGTAGGTGATAAAAACGTATCTGCTGAATGAGGAAGTCAACAGATTGTTTCAAAGATCTGTCTCAGGGCCACCACTGTAATGAAGGCTGCCTATACCTTCTCCTGGTCTCAGCAGGGTTATTGCTCTCTGCTTTGTGGTTACAAAGCACACCAACTCTACCATTATTTTAGCATTAATATCATACACATTTACTCACATAGATGTCTCCTATTTACTTGACCTCTGTGATGGCAGCAATACTCTCCTTCATCCTAAATGCCTATCATAGTACCCAACTGATAGCAGACACTCAAAAGCTGTTCTATGAATGAATGAATGAATACAGGAGATAAATTAGTCAGAGGAGGAAGAGTGATTCTATTTGGCCTGAAATCTCTCTCTCTCTCTCACACACACACACATGCACACACACACACACACACCCCAAGGAGAAGTAAGACACACACATTATTCTATGTAATTGAATGTTTCAATGATTCTTCTCCATGAGAGACAGATATTAGGCTGGCTGGCTATGTTGACCTTTAATTCACCTTCGTAAAGTATAGTTTAAAAAAGACAGTCTGGCTCATAAAAGAAAATAGTTAAGTTGTAAATCCACCAATTTGAGATTTTTAGAATGGCAATACTGATAGATTTTTGACCTTGAATAAACATCTACTGTCATTATTAAAAAGGGTCTACTCTTTTGTAATAAAAGAACTGTGATATGTGGATATTTTACAATACACTTTTTCAGTTGGATTTTGCCTTCAGTCGTTTTGATCAAAATGAAAAAGAGGTTTCCCAGTGGAGTTTCAGATATGCATGCATATTGAGAGGGAGGGACATGGTAATTTGCTTGACTCATGGCTCTTCTCAGATTCAACGTATTCTGCCAGTGCCCATGCTTAGGTTCCAGTGAGTCCATTTCTAGAGCTCACACTGTGGTGCCCACTATCCGTCCTAATTGGATGACATATGGAAGCCAGTGACTGTCTTCTCACTTGTTAAAAGCATTCATACCAACATACCTCGAGATGGGCAGAGCCTGGCAATTAAAAGCACAGATGGTATGTTGGTAGCATCAAAATTCCTTCAGAAGCAAAATTGGCAAATTAAAATGTAAAATAACACATAAGGACTAGACACCTCAAGCATGTAATTGTATATTTATTTCTCTTTTTAAAGAACACTCCTTAATGTAATTCAATATACAAACTTGGTTTCACAGAATTATAATCCACTATATAGCACAAAGATAACCCAGATTGTGTGTGTGCGTGCACACACGTGTGTGTGTGTGTGTGTGTGTGTGCACATGTTGTTGTACCCTCCCTTTCTTCCATTCTTCTAGACCTACAAAGGCTCTGCCCACCTTCGACACTAACCAAAGCCCATTGTGAATGTTATGTACAAAAGACTTCATGCTCCCACAAGTTCTTTTCCCTAGAAAGCTTCTTCCTCCCATTCCCCCTGAGATAGCCAGAAGTGTGACACTCTTCCCCTCCTCCAAAGGGTCAAGTGGCTTCTCCTAAAGCTGATGCCAACCCTGTGACCACGTGGACTGGCTGACAGGAAGGGCTGTGAGCAGGTAGGTCTCCACGCCTCTTCCCCGCTTCCACACCCACTCCTCAGAGTCCGAGAGCGACCCCTCTGTAGCAGCCTTAGTTCTAGTCACCACCTTGTGCAGTAAGAACCAAGGAGATTTCTAAGCCCAGGTCTTCTCCGTGGGCAGCGCACAGCACTGCCTGCCAAGCCACCGGGCCGGCCGATAACCAAGCTCTATACAGTCCCGTGTGCTTTGTCACTTTAATTTTCAAAGACACCCTAGCATAGGTCTGTGGCAACCTAGTGTCCAACTGAGTTACATAAAATTGTACCAGTGATGCACTTGTACATATTTACATGGGGCGGAATGTTTTCCCATATTTTTAGATGAGTATATAGAGCAACATGTTCACATAAGACCAAATACTTTCAATCTTATTTATAACTGATTTATAAAGCTTTGAAAAAACTCACAATAGCACATTGTTTACTTTAATGCTTTACGGTACTATCAGTTTAAAATCACAATCAGCACTTAAGTTATAGTCAATCCAGCAAACAAGGGACAAAAAATTTACAAGAGTTAAGAACTGACTGATACATCCTTTATCTTTTGTTTTTTGAAACTAATGCATAAGTGCAGAATAAGATACTCTAGTTTAAATATCTTGTTTACAATATACATTTTTGTTCTAGTTACGCAACAGTAAATCCCATGCTTCACATAGAAAAGCAATCCACAACATTAAGAAAAAATGTACAATTTATGAAACAAAGTAAATAAATATTAGTATTACAGAATCAGAGCTGTACATAAAAGCTGTTCAGTTTTAATCATATAAAAATATGTTTTAGTGCAACCTCACATATATATTGATGCTGTTTTGCTTTACATCTTTTAGATCCAAGTGTCCAAAAAAGGAAAGAAATTACATTTATTACAAAGCAGATACACAAATTCTAAAATATGTACAAATTACTGCTAAAAAATGCTTATAAGAATATAAGCAAAGTAAAGAAAAGGCACAAACATCTGTACAATTTTAAAAGTACCAGACCCAATAGGTTAATTTCAAATTTTGTTTTGGTCAGGCTCATGATGACTTGTTAATTAACCTAATTCTTTTGCTATAACAAAAGTATATATAATAGCAAACTACTGTAACTTAGGACAGGCATGCTATAAACTGGATTACCTCTATTTCTAGAAAAACAAAACAAAATAAGAAAATGTGGAAATGAAAGTCTCCATGCATCGTCGATCAATGTAGCTGACTCTGTTCTGCTGAAGGTTCCTGGCCTTCCTCTGTGCTTGAAGGTAATTCCTTGCTGCCGTGAAAGCCCGACTGTTTGTCATCCATGCAGCTCTTGCTGTAAAACGTGGAGTGAGCTAATGCAGTCTGTGATGTACCAAAACTGTCCCTTTCCCCATCATGCAAGTCAGTGTGGGTGGCCGAGGGGCAGGGCGGACCTGGCTCAGGCCCACTAAAGTGTCTCATGCTGACATGTGCACTTTCCAAGGGTTTCTGGGGGGGCTCCTGCACCCGCGCTGGCTGCTCGGCCCCCAGCAGAGCGGCCTCTTCTGTGGCAATCCGGAGAGAGGCGATGGCTTTTGTACAAGTCTGTATATTTTCCTCCTGTTCCCTCTCGGTGGCATTTAAGCTGTCTTCTGACGTGCTCTGTTTCATCAACAGCCGAGGAGAGGAGGGCATGCCAGGTGGGCCAGCTGCCTGCAGAAGGAGAGGAGACGGCTTCTCGTGCTGCTCAGAAATCACATAGGGATCCTTGGCGAAGGGTTCCCCGGAAGCTCCTTTCTTCTCCTCCAAGCCCTCCATTGGCAGAGGCAATGTGGGTGCAGGATGTAAACCAGACAGGGCCGGCGGCACGGAGTGAACCATTTGGATCCCACCAACGGGCACCATGGGGATAGGAGCTCGGACTTGTTGCTGAGAGTGGAGTGGAAGATGACTGAAGACATAGTCACTAGGTCCCTCAGGGAAAAGGCTGGGGCCGGGATGTTCATAAGCACCTTCTTGGTCTCCATAGAGACTGAAGTAAGGAACCTGAGGTAATCCTCTTCTCAGATTCTGCCCAGGGAAACAGACGCACAACAGTTAGGACCCAAGCTGTCACTCCTTCACCCTTCATTCACAACGCTTTCAAACTACCTGATCCTCTGACTGACTTTTCCTTTGCAAGACAAAAGAGATTTCTCAGTTGTCTTTTAGAATCCTTGAAGGAAGCTGTCCTTTGAAAAGTTACTTTTCTCTTTAAACAGCAATGTGATAATATGCATGTGTTTTTACTAGGTACGGAGACATTTTAGCTTGGCTTTTCTCATGAGAAAGAATGAAAAGAAAATGATGGATAATTTTCAGAAAAAGTTTGAAGAGCAAAATAACACTTATTAATAATAGATTTTTAAATTCAAAAGAAATTGAGATTACCATCTGTGTATACACTGGGTAGAATTTTAATATTTTTCTTAAGTGTGGATAAGTATAATCAAAGTAACAAGCCTAAAACTTGGTATTTTTAAAAATTTTTTTACAGGGCAAATAACAAAATGGTGGTGACACCCAACTGGTCCCTCCAGAGTGCAAGTTACTAGTCTAATGAAATAAATTCCTGCTCAAGAGACACCCCCAGTGGATGAACAAAGTCTTCACCAAATCACAAATCATGGCCAGTTTTTATAAGGAAATGATCAATATATCAGATAAACAGTTAACACTAAATATTTCAAATAGTTTTAACTTTTACTCAACAACATAGCTGGGAACCAAAGGTGACCGTGTCTCAGATCTTCTGTTTACACTAATGCTTCCATTTACATATCTTCTCAGAAATTAATGAATTAAAGGTACTGAAGAGGTGGGGCTAGAATTCCAGATTTCAAGGTCCCAGCCCGGAAAACGGAAAACTTATTTTCTATAAATGTTTCTGTAGCAACACACAATTTAGACTGTGAGATTATCAGGTGTTAATGAGCTTATCTGGTTTCAGTGACCGAGATTCATTCTTTTAATGGATTGTCATCCTAAAGGGACTCAGTTTATTGCTATTTTTTGAGAACTTAAAATCAAATGGATATAAATATGTCAAGTATGGTAGTAATCCAGAAGAGAGACACACACACACACACAAATGATCCAATTCATTTCATGAATGTTTCAGTTCTAAAACTCCAGGTATGCTTTATACCATTAATAATTCATCCAGTTCTATTTAGATTGTGAACTGGCTCAGGAATGATCAATTATGCATCACCTCTGCTACTCTGTGCCATACTTGGCCCTTACCCTGCTCCAGGCTCCAATGTATTCAAGCTAAAAACAAATGATTTGTCCTGGAAGTGCAGGGGAAATCATGTAATCATCAACCCTATAATCACAAGGACCTAACAAACTAGGTAAGAGGAGAATTTTATCATATGAGAAAGAATCAGTATGTGGTACCAAAAAAATCCTTCTTGTATTTGCTCTGGTTCAGAAAAGGCACATTTTCTTTATCAAACACCAGTTAATGTGGAAGAAATGTAATGCCTACAATAATCTTTGAAAATAATCAAATGAATCTTTTTTTTTAAATCCTCACCCAAGGATATTTTTCCATTTATCTTCACATAGAGTGGGAGGGAGGGAGGGAGGGAGGGAGGGAGAGAGACAGAGAGAGAGAGAGAGAGAGAGAGAGAGAAATATCAATGTGAAAGAGACACATTGACTGGCTGCCTCCTGCATAACCCCGACCAGGTTCGGGGACTGAACCGCAACCGAGGTATGTGTCCTTGACCGGAATCAAACCTGCAACTCTTGGGTCCTCGGGCCAACGCTCTAACAGCTGAGCCAAACTGACCAGGGCCAAATGAATCTTCTTTTAATCAAAATTGTTACAGAGTCAAAGTTTAAGAAAAAATGTAGTTTGGTTATTTTTCCATTTTGCTTTTAGTTGCTTTTCTGTGATGGCCACTGCATACCCCTAATCGGAACGGGGCCTGGGAGGTAGCCAGAGAGAGAGATGTCCCATCATGTGAGGTCTCTCACTCAAGGCTCTCAGAGGGCACGATGAGCTGTCTTGTAAAACGAAGATTTATTCATTACATTCAAATTCCATCAAAATCATATTTGTGTTAAGAATAAAAGTGTCACATTCAGACCTTTACTGATCAGAAACCCAATGCTCACAGCCACAGAAGGAAGTATTCACGCAGAGCTCCTACCAGGTAACCACTTTCCACACATCCGCTTTCCTCCTGTTCACCCCTTCTTCGCCCTCCAAACAAACTCTCCATAAGGTTTTTCTACTTTGGTTTTTACTCCATTTGCAACCCTATTTTGTTTTGAAATGTGGGCTTTATCATTGCAATACGGTGAACAAACTACCATCTTACTTAAATCTCAGTAAAATCTTGGTGTGGAAATATAAATAATAAATTCATGAGTGGGTTGTGTTAAGTATATGTATATTTATGTATGTGTGTGTGTGTGTGTGTATCCCATATACCAGATGTATTGTCCCACTCATCTTCTCAACAACGTCAACTGGTCCTCTGGAAGCAAATGCTAGGAAGGAGGCAGTAGTGCAAGAGGTTCACTGGTTGGTGTGTGTGGAGGTGGGGGCAGGAGCAGAGGTGCTAATGCATGTGAAGGTGGAGGAGAAGGGAAGCAGGTGCTCAGCTCAGCTGTGACCCCTCCGAGCTCAGTCATTGACTGGGGGGGGGGGGCGCTCAGTCATGGCCTTGACTTAAAAACTGAGGAGTATCCTGAAGGAGCTAACAGCAGGAAGCTGTCAGCTGACTGCATTCCTTACAACTGAATGGCAAGTTCTTCCCAGGACAGAAATCTGCTTGGCCCACCTCCCTGGCTGCCACAAACAGATTAGGACACTATGACCAAGAGGTTGAGTGATTTGCCCAAGACCACACAGACAGCAAGGGAAAGGACTGAATGTGGACTCCTTCACTAGGTCAGAGAAAGCATTTACACCCAGATGCAGTAACCTGGCATCTGAGGGATGTATCACTCCTTATTTATGCTGCAATGGCATTAACTTCAGATGATCCTCCTTCCTACTTACCACCGAGACACAAACACCTGTGGGAATGTAACTCTGTTTTCTTCGCTAGCTAGTTTATTAGCTCAGCAAATAAATTCCATCCTGTTTGCTATCCATGTTTCTGCAGTAGTTATAGCATGAAAACTAAGTTGGTGACAGGCTTGTCAAAAGAGGGTGTTGGAGGCAGGGGATTAGAACGCAACAGGGAGCTTTCCTGAAGTTCAAAAACGACAACCTAAGCTTATGATGCAGGCTGGTGAGAAGGTGCTAAGAGGGAGGAGCCTGTCCACCAGGGCAGTGAGAAGACAGAGCTGGAGCTCACAGTGCTTCCTTTGGCTGTGAGGGGCGGGGCTGATCCACATGACAGAAATCCAGAGCAAAGAGAACAGCAAAGAAGAGAGACCATGAAACAACAACAACAACACCCACATTTACGGCAAACAAACTCAAGAGGTAGCATTCCTCTCTCTGTGCTAAGTGGCTGCGTCATTCATTTTTTTAAATCCTACACAAGCTGAAGGAGACATCAAGGTCTTCCATGCCATGGCATGAGGCAGGGCATGTGCTTTTCAAGGGATCTGCATTAAGCCTTCTGCCTACATTTAATTCGTGATTGTTATTAGTGTTATCTTAACTTATATGGAGGACATACTGTAGAAATCTCCTGATACTTTCTCCTTTCCCTCTCCCAACCTCCCACTCTCTTTGGGCCACCATCTCACTAAGCAAGTGCCCTTGGTTAGCAGGAGGTGGTAGTAATGGCAAGAAAAGCACCTATGTGCGTGCCTTTGATTTACCAACATGCCAGTGGGGGTCATTCTCCCTTCTCCCAGTCCCTCACTAGTTTCACGTGTCCACGCACTGTGGGCAAGGTAATGAATTTATTTTTTTTTAAGTTATTGAAAGTCAAGGCTAATACCTGAACCAGAATCCTTACCTAACAAGGAGTTATATAACAAAGACAACTAAATACCCACAAGAGGACTTTCTACTCATGTCGAAGTTTCAGCTCGTGTTTATAATTAGTTAAGCTTAGAAAGCATTTAGAAAGGCCTCACCTGTTACCAGCTGGAATGCACTACTGCTCTGATGCAATACTACTACACTTGGGGTGATGCCACAGCCACGCTACTGACAATAACTTGCCATAAAAATGTCTTCCTGCTATTTTCAGTAACCAAGTTCTCTCCTCCCCATGAGAGAGACTCATGTTATAAAGTCCACACCAGTGTGTTATCAAGAGGTTCCCATGTGCTATGACTTACATATTAAAAAGAGAAAGCTGCTTATACTCACAGGAGGCCCCAATACAATTGGCTCTGCTTGCAAATACTGCCCCATGGACAATGGTGGGTTGTGATATAAAGCCCTTCTGGGAGATGGCACTCTTATGGAGGTCATGTATCTTCTCTCTCTTCTGGGAGAGAGGTCTCTTCTTGCCGTGATATCTTTCCCAGGTGACAATGGCCTCCTTGGGGACACATGCCTTCTTGGTGAAACATCTTTTTGTGACATCTCTCTTCTCAGTGCAGCTTCCTTTCTTGGTGAAAGATGTCTCATGGGCGATAGATCTCTCCTAGGTGATAAATGTCTTCTGGGTGATAAATCTCCTTTGGGTATCAGATACCTCTTTGGTGAATTATCTCGACAGGGTGAAGAATCATATCCTGGTGAGGAATGGCGGCTCGAGGGGGAGAAGTCCCTCGGAGAGGAACTGGGCTCTGAAGACAGCATGCACTCTTCATCCATACAACTGGGTATGTCTAACCTGTCCTTGTCTGGTTCTGAGTCTGTACTTTTGCTCTGGAATAACCTCTGGTATTCTGTCATCTGGGTATCTTCACATGAGTCACTTGGTGTCATAAGCTGGGTGACCTGAATACTGGGCAAAGTAACCAAATAGCTGATCAATGAAGAATGTCCCAGGGAACTATCCGAAGGAACCCCATGGGGTACTGCGCCAACATTCACAGGCAAGGAGGAGAATCTAGGAGGCTGAGGACTGGTGCTTCTAGATCTGGTTTTTGGTGTCAAATCTCCCTGGTCATCAAAATCATCGTCGTCTTCATCGTCATCATCATTATCATCTGCATCCTCTCCATCTGATTCTTCGGCATCTGAGAACTGATGATCAGTGGAAATGCTGGACATGCTATGCTTCTCAGCCACTTTGTGCAAATCTTCCATAGTTTCTGAAACAATTGAACGAACACAGTAGAGATCAAGACCAACACATCAAGGTTAGAAGCTAATTTAGGCCCATCTCTTTCCAAAAGCTTTCCTCAACCCTCCAGCCCCTAGAGATAGTTCCATCTCTGAACTCCCAGAGCACTCACTGGACACTTACCTGTGTGAACCTGCATTGGTTCTTACCTTTCATGTACCTACCCTACTTCATCCCCACCTTATAAAAAACTTGAAAGGAGGACCTTATATCTCAGACATCACACCACTCATAGAAAACCCTCAACAAATGTGTATGTAATGCTGTAAATGATAATGTGAGAAGAAAAATAAAAGCAGCAACCTGTCTCTACAGATAGAAGCTTATGTATAAGGTGTATCTCAGGAGGTTTGGCTGACCCTCAGGTTTTCTATTGAGGTCAGTGATGATACCTTTCCTACTAGACTTCCTCCTAAGAGGAAAATCAAAACATTAAAATGCCTTTCAAGCTTCCCAGAAAGTTTTATAAAATTTAAATCACTATCACAATAAAAGAGCAACTGGATTTCCTTTATGGTTCTAGACAGAAATATTTTCATACTAAGATCTTTCCCCCTCCCTAGGTCTGAACTGAAATGCATTTACTTCTCAGTAGGTTTCAAGCAAATCAAGATGTCAGACTTCTTTTCTATATTTAGTATTTAATAGAATGAAATGTGATCAGCTTTTAAAAATCATCTAAATTTATTTTACCACTTTGGCCACAAAGCTGCAGCATGCACAGTGAGGCGGTCCGTCAACTAAGTTATAAATACCTGCTTCCTCGGTTTCTGTGTCATCCACTGAAGTCATTGAGACACCCAACTCCAGGCATTTTTTCATGTGTGCTTTAGATTTCATATGCTTCGTCAGGTTTCCTAGGAAACACACCAAAAAGAAAAAAAATGTGATGATTGCTTCAAAATTCAAAGTGAAATAAACTCGCTTGAGATGACAGGAGTTTGTTTCTACCCACTCCTGCTTGCCTCAAACTTAAAGGAACAATCTGGTTTCAGAAGATATGGCCTGCCTGAGGGCTGTGACTCAGGCTCAGGTTTTCTTCATTCTAGAAGACTTGTAGAAGTCCAGGGTCGCATCTTTTCAAGGGTGGGCTCCAAGCACAACAGGGAATCCCACGCTTCCCTGGCTAAGGATCTAATACCTTTGGCCCACATGGGCCAGCCTCCTAACACTCCACATAAAGCCAGGCTGGGTCACACATCTCAGAGAACGTTCACAGTGAAATATTAACAAGGCACCCACTGGACCCCAACCCTTCTGGCATCGATCAGATATAGATTAGACAGGATCCTAACTAGTCGGAAGAAAAACTATCCAAAGTAATGTTAGGGGCAACCCTGGAAATGAATTCAAAGAATGATACAGATATTTAGCTAACTACTTATAGGGAGTGTTATTCTCAGTATTGAGCATCTATCTGTCTGACACATGATAGAAGTTTCCCCTGGAGCAGAAATATTCCTTTTCATTTACCTTGAAAATCCCATCATTCTAAGGAAAAAGAAAGGATTTCATGTCAAATATGTATGATGATGATGACATAGATATATACAATTATGTGTATACATACAAATGTGTGTGTAAGTTTCTGTAGATTTATATAATTGGATACTTAATGTGAGAAATGAAAACACTCATCAAATCACTTTTGACTTAGGATCTATTAAAAAAATATACATACATACATACACACATATACTGTTCCATGTCATATATACAGCTTATCAAATAAGATCCAGAAATTAATTCAGCTGTAAGGGCCATGGTATTATCTATGCCCTCTGATGCTGCATTAGCAATGTACCAGCAAATGCCTTATTTTTAACAATAGACTCATTGAATCTGGGTGGAAACCCTCAGCCTACTGATAGAGTTTGTTCCCCTTGAAGAGGTGTTTAGTTTGCGATTAACATACTATATGAATCACAATTCTAAACTAGGACACTGTTGTTTATTATTTTACTTATATTACAATTTTTTTCAAAAGCGCAAGTATTTTTGTAGACAGATCGAGAATTCTAAAATCTGAAAATTAATCAAATATATCTATAAATTAATAGAAATCATCTACTTCTGCAAGGGAGCCAAGAAGCGTGTCTGTGGATGGGTGTGGATGTTAGGTGTGTCGAGATAATATATGTAGATCTTAATATGTGTTTCTTCTTCTGTATTTTTCTCCCCACCCATTTCAAGCAGATGGTCAGGCTTTGAGCTCTCATCTTTAGGGAAGGTTTGTAGTTAAAAAGCTGGATCTGAAACAACCCCTCCATGGCTTTGGTGTATGGAATTCTTGAACTCCTGAAGGCCTCAGACAAGGCGAGGGGAGCAGGATGGTGGGGGAGTTGGGGGCTGAAGGAGTGGCTTGAGCATGAAGGAAGTGCTGGCCCTACAAGTGTCCTCCTGATCTGAGCTCGGGTGACGTGAGTTTGGACAACAGGCATTTCAGCTGGAGGTGAAAACTGGAGGCGATTCCCAGAATGTTTTGCTCATTTTAAGATTCTGAGAAATTTGGACATTCTCAAACGATGACGATGAAACTCAAATAATGACCAAGAATAAATTATTTCCTGCTAAACTCCAAGACCATGGTTGCCACATTTACTTTGATTCTTTTTTTAATCTATAAAACGTCTCTTTACCTAGTGTTTCACACAGCTCTATCTGCAGACAAATCATATGTCCAGTGAAGACATACCAGTTGTAATCACTGACAGATTTGCAGTACATTCTAAAACTAAAGTTTATATTTTCTTATCTCCCAGGAAGTCTCTTTGTGAAATTCTATATAAAAGTCTTGATTGTGCAAAGGTGAATGGTATTTAAAGGACCTTATGTTTATTTCTTTTGAAATGCAAGTAACCCCTCAACCCCCTTCCCTCTTTCTAGCTTCAAAGAAAGCATTCCTGTAATACGGATACCTTGTTAATAAAGAAGAAACAGATATATTGAGAGGTTACACATTTACACTTCTGACAAACCAATGAAACAATTCAGGATTTTGACTATAAAAGAAAACAGGTACACATTTCTCTGCCAAAGACCATTTTATTTGATATTTATTTTTCTTGATATGTAGTGCAGCAGATCAATGGCATGCAAACTTAAAGTTTAAACTTTGGAAAATGATGTGAGGCTTCTGAGGGGGAGTCTATAGGATCCATTAGTACTGCTACAATAAGCAGTAAAATGTGCTTCGACGAGAGTCAAACCACCTCTAATTCAGTATTGTTTGTATTCTGAGAACACTGGGCTTATGAACATTTGCATAACTTCATAAAATGATAGAAACATAATTAAAGCAACTTTCTTCTGTAAAATACTTTCATATTTTCATACCTGTTAAAAACAGATTTTTTTTCCTTTTTGAAGACAAAATATCATTTCAAGGCAAATCCTAGTCTTAGGAGATTAACAGTTGTGGCCTGAGAGTAAGAAATTGTCTCTGTGCTGATAAATACACAGAACTCAAGCTATCAAATTTCTATGCATAATTAATGCAACTGTGGATGGAGGGGCCCACCTGGGAGTCTGTGGATTTCTACATTATTTATAATCTTGAAACTGACCATGGGCACATTTTTTTTTTTTCCCCAGCTGCTGCTTTGCTTTCCTAATGCCACTGCATGGATTGCCTTCCTGCAGAATTTCAATACTGGAGCAAAGTTTATCCAGACCACATAACATTTCCAACATGAAGTAATAGCTATCCAGGCAATTCCGAGCCACTTCCTTCGGAGACAACTGGCCTGGGCCCAACTCTACATAGCTCTTACTTAAGTCATAAAAGGAGCCTGACTGTCTCATGTACATCCTTTGATCACTTACATGAGGGAGGAAATACATTTCATGGGGTCATATTTTCACAAACAAAACCATCTTATTGTCAATGAAAGTTAGTTATAAAATGGGATTCGGAATCAGAAGTAGCCATAAAAAAGTGATTTTCCTCTAAAAAAATGATCAGACTTGCCCGGCTGGTGTGGCTCAGTGGTTGAGCATCGACCCATGTACCAAGAGGTCACCAGTTCCATTCCTGGTCAGGGCACATGCCCAGGTTGTGGGCCCGATCCCCTGTGGGGGGCATGCAGGAGGCGGCCAATTGATGTTTTCTCTCATCAATGTTTTTATCACTCTCTCCCTCTCCCTTCCTGTCTCTCCAAAATCAATGAAGAAAAACAATTAAAAATAATAATAAAATAATCAGACTTGTACCTTTCGTTTTGAAGGCGAAGTTACATAACTTGCACACGTAAGGCCGGACATCAGTGTGAGTGCGGATGTGCTTTTTGAGCATGCTTGGCTTCTTACAGCGAATCCCACATTCTTCACAAATGTACTTTCCACGTCCACGTCCTCTGACATATACGTAATCTTCATTTGACTTGTACCTGTGTAAAAAAGGGGAATCCAGTGTGGTTTCAAATACTTTAGCACATGATACAATCAAGCCAGAAGCTAATTATTTGCATTGCAAAATTTTATGAGGGGCTTTTACAAACAATTATTCAACTCTACTTCTACGAAGCCTATGAAACGTATGCAGGAAATGCCTGAAAGAGCTAGATAACAGATTTGGCACTGTAAACAAAATGAAATTTCTTCTACATGGAGTTCCACACGGAATTGGCTCTTCTATTCAGTGTAAATATATGGACTTGGTATAGACAGTCAAGCGGGTTTATATAAGTCTCAAAGTGTTAGAGCTATGCCTTGGTACTTTTGGACTCCAGTAAAACTTCCAACCAAAATGCATCCAAAAAGGCATACCAACATGTTCAAATCATCATAGCTCATTTGTTAATATTACATCATTTAAGATGTACATGCACCACACACATACCCCTCTAAATTTGCTAAAATTAATGTAACTAATAATAGAATTCTTCTTTGCAAGTTTCTACTCTATTTTTACAATGCTGGCACAAGAGTGCCTTGAAAAATTCTAGCTTACACAGGCTGAGCTGAGCTCACCAACTGTTGTCTACAGATTTTATCTGCTCTTCCCAAGGACTGTGAATCTGTATACAAGTGCAGCCTACATTTCAAGTGGCTTCTGGAAAGTACTGTTCCCTAATGAAAACTAGAGATTGTATTTTTCAATCAAATTTGTATTGGTTTCCAGAAGGATTTAATTGAGAGGTTTGAAAGGATATCTAATGAAATCGGTTAGATGAACAAAGTCTTAGGTATTCACTGTGATAGTCAACAGAAGAAACCTACCCAGTCCTCAAACATCACATTTTGTTTAGAATACAAATAAATGTGATCTATCATGGAGTAGGGTAGCATTCTATTGAATAAATCAGTGAATATTATCATCTCCTAAATCACAGCTAGGTTAGAAATATGAGTCAAATGTCATTCTTAGAAAGGTATTCCTTTTGAGGTGTCCTTTTTATAACTTCAAAAGGTAAAGTGACATACAAAATTCCCCTATTCACTGGCAATTGACTTAAAGGCACTAGATTGACAATTTTCTACATTCTTAAGAGCACTGTAAACTTCTCTATCTGTCCCAGCTAATTCATCATCAGGAATAAAAGCAAGTTCAGCTTCATTCATCCAAAGCACTGAACAATTTTTAAGAGAGAAAAATCCACCTACATATTTAAACACCAACTCTGCTAGAGATGCTATTTAATCTTAACATTATCTGCTTTATGGTTAGTAGCAATCAAGGTGAGAATTAAGTAGTATTTAAAAAATGAATCGTTAATTTTGCATGCTTTCTGCTACTTTAAATCTGTCCTCTTTTACAAGAAATTTCCAACATCAACTTGTTCTTAAAAACTATTTTAAACTTTATCTTTTGTCTCACATTGTGTTTTGTCATAAAGTAGAAAAGAACCTAAAGATGAAAATCTTTTAATTTCATTATTCTCTCCCCCTAACAAGATGAAATTATTTAAGGACTACAGAATAAAACAATGTCATAGAAAGCTAACTTTCTTTGGGGAAGGATACTTTAAACTTAATGGAGCCTATTATCATAGTTGATGGGAAACACATTTTTCCTTCAAATAATATAATTTTATTTTTAATGTATTAGCTGATTAAATTGATTCCAGAATGAAAATACAGTAAAGTTCTGTATAAAATATAGATGAATATTAGAACAATCTATACAAATAAAATATTTACCAATCAACCATTCTGCAGACCCATGAATCTACTTGATACGAGAATTAGTGGATTTTGAAAAAATAATTAAAAGATATGTTAAATTAAATTCAAAATCGATAAATTAGATAAGAAACACATACACTTAAACAATTGGTCAGTAATACTTTTTTTTTAAAAAAAGTTATCACTTTGTAATCACCAAAATAAGAGTTGGTAACACACTGCTTGGAATGAACCTGGTCACCATCAGGCAGAAGTTGGGCCACAGATTAAGACATGATTGGGACATAGCCTATAAAATGGGGCAATGAATGGAGGAAGAAATGAAATATGGGCACAATCCTTTTGGACCATCAAAACACAGCAATAAAATATTCACATACGCTTTTTCACTCGTGTCCTTCGTTAGTGGAGATGGGCTCCCCAAAGCATACAGTAACTGTGAAGGTCTCTCTAATCTAGTACAAGTGCACTGCTATGAAGATTGCTGAATGTAAGAGGGTTGATTCAGTCACAGGGACCTCTCAGTCTCTGAGGAAAGATAAAATCTATATTTCTCTCGTTTGTGTTAAAAGATGAGGGATGTCAAAAAATACTGAGACAAGCTTCATGACTACATACAACTATGGTTTTAGTGAAAATACTAGACATCCATCAAAAGGAGGCCAAACCTAAGAGGGAATCCATTTTAATCATCCATCTCCAAACTGGTCATCTATGTGAGAAATCAATATTTCATTTCACTGAACAGTCAACATTTTATAGTCAAACAGATAACATTATTTTGTCCTCCAAATGTAATTGGAGTAAATTCATGCGCATGGAAATGTAAGTTATAGATCTGTTGTACAGATAAGGCTAGTTACATCATAAACCCCTAAATGTGGTTAATGTGCTTTAAATATTTTTTAAAATTTTAAAGCAGAAATCTGTGCTTTTCTCCCATTGACTGGATCAAAGATACATTTCCATCAAAATCTAAAACTAGACATTATACATATGTGTGGCTTTTCTTAACTATACAGATTATAAAGTCATTGGACCTTATTACTTATATTTCTACCATTCAGAATTTAACATAAAAAGAAATTCCTAAAGACAGAAAACTGTCACAGACCAGAGGAGTTTGGGGGAACATGACAACTGAATGCAGTATTATTGTCCCCTAGCTCGGCTCCTGGAGCAGAAAGAGGACATTGATGGAACTGTTAAAATCCCAAAGAAGTCTGGAGTGCAGGAAATAATAAAAGCAATAAAACAAACAAGTAAATTAACTAGTGCCTAGGATTATACATGAGTGTGCATGATTGCATTTTTGTAAGCAGAGGAAAAAAATATGTCCACTAACAGCACAACCAATGCCCATAAAAATAACATGAAAGAATAAAACTTTCAAGATTCCACCAACTAAGTCGATGTCATACTAAATTAGAGGCATAAAAATTTAAAGCCGCGGCTCAAACCATATACAACAGGGACATTTTCATTAAAAGTAAGTCATGAAAGCAAGGACATGAACTTATTATCTATTACCAGCAGACTTCAGAAACGTCGATAGAAAAGGAATTCGCTTTACACTTCCAGCCCCAGTGGATACCACTGTTTCCCATGCAGACATTCTGGACCATTTGCCCAGACTTAAAACTGAATAGTTTCCATTCGCACTTAGGTGTCCTTACCCTCCTTCAAAGATTTTAATTCGGATTGGCTCAGTTTGTTTGGATCCAATATCTTTATCTCCATGAATATCTCCTTTCCCTCTTTCCTTCAAGATATTCCCCACTAATTTCTTTTCTAGTTTGCTGCCAAATAAAAAGGATGCATCAGGTTTCATCTGTGGGACAAAAAGAGAGAATCAGTTCATATGCTTCCTCTAAGACAAAGGGAAGCCCACATACGCCCCTCTTCTACGGTCTCTGAAAAGGAGCCCCAGTCCCAGGCTGGTTACATACAATGAGAGACAACAGGGATAAGATCAGAAAAGAATGACACTGTCTACTGAATAAATTCAATGTTTTCTTAAAAAAAAAAAAATACTCCTTTAGCACTTACACTGTGCGACACTAAGAAAAACTTTAAAAACATGTTTTACATTCTGAAGGAGCAATTACAGCCATCCTTATTAATTAGGGAACTATTTTTTAAAATTACAAAAGGAAATGGTAACTGAAATGAAGTAAAATCTATTTTAAGTCCTCCACTTGCTTCTTTAATAACGTCACATTAAATTCCCAAGTGCTCCTTGTTAATATTTTTATAATTTCACATGTAAGGCATTGATTGCTCATGCTTTGAACAAATCTGCTAGTCACTTGGGAAAGTGAGTTTTGCGAGATACACGGAAAATAAACTGTAGTAAAAAGTGCTGTGAGTGGGACCCAGCCCTCCGAAGTTGGCAAAGTTCAGCACTGACACTCCTGCCTGATGGCTCCTTTCACCCACTCCCTGCTCCGAGTCCCCATTTCACGATTTCCTGAACCCCTCACATCAAAAGAAAAGCCAATGGGCTAGGTCTTAACACAGGTCAGGAGGGAGCCGAACCCAGAGGAATTAGTCCCTGAGGTAGAATTTCCTGGCACCTGCGTGAAGGAAATACCTGTGGTTGGGACTTTTCCCTCTTCCCGGGACCCTCATAACTAAGCTCACAACAGCAGCTCCTCTCACCCATGGGTAAGGCCAATGCTGCACAGGCTCCCCCCTCTCTGACCTTCACTTTGTTTGCAGTTTTTAGACTACCCTTCACTGTGTGTTCTGCTCCGCAATCAAGTCCACAATACAGACTGTTTTCAGAACAACATGCATTACCTGAGCGAACTGCTTCCAAGCACTTGAGGATGTGAGCTTGCCGGTTCCAGGCCTGTGCATAGCAGCCAGAGTGTAGATTTCTGCGGTGATTTTTTGCTTGGACCTTAGAAGAGCCAGAGTGGTCTTGGTGTTCAATCCTGATGGGTTTGGGTTACAGGAACTAATGCACCATGAAGCATAAACCGAGGATTTGAAGGTGGCCTGTTGCACATAATTGGGTTTTGTATAATTCAAGAAGCACCAACTCACAGTAGTTGTTGTCCGCAGACTGGGGAACTGAAGAATCTGCTGGAAATCTGCCACATCCGTGAAGAGGAGTGTTGAGTTTGCCACTTTTCCGCTAGGGCCGGAGGCCATGTGGACCAGCATGCCAACAGGCAGCTTCTGGCCCCTCCCTTGCTCCTCCAGCTGACTGTCTCCCTGCGGCAATGAGGAACTCTGTGGGCTCAAGCTCATATCAGAGGCTGTCTCATCGATATCTAATTCATCTGAGGACTCTCTGCTCTCAGAAGGCCCGCTGGACTTCTGCCCGAGAGAGGGTGCCCTGGAGCTGGGAGGGAACGGCTCCCTCAGGGGCACGCTGGCAGAGGGATGGTCTTGAGATGAGGAGGGGGACAGTGACGAGAAGGAAGAGGACCCCGATTGCAAGCCGTCCTTTGGCTCGGAAGCACAGCCTTGTCGAACCAGCTGGGGTTTCTGCGGGCGGGAGAGATCCTTTTTGATATCTGAGTTGGTTAGCTCCACAGCACTGAGCTCCTCCACAATCTGTCCGTACATCTTTTCTTCTTTGACCCTTTTCTGCTGCTTTGTTTCCATGAAGAGTTCTAAGCTGCTGGCTGGAGAAAGCATCCGCTTGCTACCTCCCAGGGTAGCGACACTGTCCGAGGTGGAAGGTAAGCACAGGGGAATGGAGGCTTCTAAGCCAAGGGGCAAGGTTTGAGGTACTTTCCAGATGGGGTATTTTTCCAAGCCTGCATGCTGCCCCAATACCTGGGCAATGTTAAACCCTATCCCTTGCATGGCCGCATTGGTTACCAGTGTTCTTTGGGTCATGTTCTCGTCGACTTTGCATATGACAATTGCAGGACTGTTCTGCCCAAGTATCTGAGAAATGCTTGTGTACATGACACTCCCGTAGGACGGAACGTGGGTCTGGATCCTCACAGGAACCACTGTTCCAGGTAAGGACTGTAAAGGCCCAGCAGTTGCCGAGGTGAAATCTTCTTGAAGAGACTGCTCGGAGGGAGTATCCATTGACTTGGTACCCTGGTCCGACGGAAACTGTGGAAGAAGGTGCTTTGAGTGTGGCCCTGATGTTCCTGAATAACACGGGTATGTTTGCTCTTTTGTGTGTGCGTAATCAGCAGCTTTCTTTCCAGTGTGCTCTGCAGCGTGCTCTAGGGGGTAGGTCGAGTGGAATTCTGCCTGGAAAGGAGGCTTGCCATAGCTCTTCTGAGGGTGTGGCACAAGGGGATGTGGGAAATGGGCCTGCCACCAAGGAGGCTGCTGGGCTGGTAAGTGAACCATACAGACGGTAGGGTATTGAAACGGAAACAGGGCATTCTGGATGGGAGAAAATGGAATCGTCTCTTGATGTGGAAATAAATGTGGCTGTTCAGACAGCTGCTTGCTTGTGATATAGGATGTTGGCTGTATCAAGGGATTTCTCAGAGACTCCTGACTGTCCATGTGCATGATCTGTTGTTGGGCCAGGTGGAGTGGCCCTGAGCTCAACTGGGCACAAGGACCCGCCAGCTGCTTCCCGGGGTCCTCAGCCTGGAGAGGAAGCAGCACAGAGGAGGGGGCGTGGTGCCACGTGGACCTCAGGCCAGCCTGCAGATGCTCCATCTGCTCCTGCTTTACGCCCAGGTCCGCCCCGGCCTCGCCCTGGGCGACCTCGGGAGAGCCACTGAAGGACGCCTGCCGCACCAGGAAGCATTTCTTCCTCTCCCGCGACGGGGACAACGTGGGGGCCGCCGCCCCTGGCACCGGAGCGTGGGACAGATTCCCATAATCAAATGACTTGCTCCGAATTTCCGGGACTTCCGTGGGGTGAGGGCAAGGCATCTGCTCGGATGAGCAGCGTCGCATCTCTTTTTGGTGGTGGTGGCCCGGGACAGACAGCGAATAGGAACCAGCAGGGACGGTCAAAAACTCCGAATGCTTCCCAAACTCATCTTGCTTGCCGGGGGCCGCAAGCTTGATGGTTTCTTCTCTCTCAAAAGACATGGAGAAACTGGAGCTGTGCGACAAGTTGCTTTCCTGGCTGGGGCTGCGAGAGAGGCCGGTGCCGGTGGACTCAAAGCTGGACTCCCCGGAGGAGTGCTCCATATCGGCCAGGCGCAGCCGCTTCTTCTTGGGCGGCAGCTTCTCCGCCGGGAGCTGGGAAAGGGTCTCGCTCCTCTGCGGCCACTGGAACTCCTCCACGGGCTTCTTGGGCTCCTTACTCTGGGCTTCCTTCTCCTTGTCTGGCTTGTCCGGCTCCTCCGTCACTCGAATCTCGGGAACCTGAATGTTGTGCTGGCGGACCAGCCTGGGCTGTGCGTGGATCGCCTGCGGCTGGGCCTGCGGGCAGGGCGCCGGCTTGCCCCCACTCTCGGCACTGTCCCCTGGGGGAGCCCACTCCGGACTCACCGGGGCTTCCGAAACCTCGCTGTCACAGGTCTCGGAAGGGGAAGAGGCTTTCTCCTGCACGCTGGCCGCCAGTTCGGATGACTCAGACCTTTCAAACGAATTGGGTCGGCTCAGCGAGTTTGTGTGCTGAATCACAGAGATCACATTTCCTGGAGGTTTCCTGCCCCCGAGGTCGCACATCTTCTCTGAATCAGCGGCTGAAGGGAACTCCTCTGACCCGAGAGACGGACTTCCAGACTGCAGTTGGGGTCGACATGGGTCAAAGCGATCAGAGTGGCCGTGAGGCACGTTCTCGTGCCCAGCGATGGCGAACCCACTCCTTCCGCCTTCCTGCAATTTGGGGTCATAGTCTGAGGTCATGATGCCCGCGGGGGTGCTGGCCACACTGCTGCAAATCATGGGGGCGTCCTCCTCATCTCCCACACTCTTCTCTTTCCGGCGTTTCCTGTTCTCACACGTCGTTCCAAACATGGTTGGCACTCCCTGCAATGGCACCGAGGGCTCCATCACATACTCTCCGCCGTGCTTTAAAGAGCTTACGCAGGAAATGTCCCTGTAGCTTTGCTTTGGTGTTTCAGAGTCTTCCCACTTCTTGTAGGGTTTCCGGCAGACGTCATAGTCATAGCCAGCCCTGTCCCCAGGAATCAATTTCTTTTCCTTCAGGGACGAACCTGAGATACTCTTTAACATCCTGCCGTGGTGTTCTGCCTCCACGTGTCCCTCCTGTACTGAAGGCAGCTCAAACGCAGCTTGTCTTCTTAACATGCGCTGAGGGGGGATCCCGACAGTCCCCGGATAGAACACATCATCCGAACCAGTCATCCTCTCATCAAATGAATGGCTTCCTCGCAAAGAAGGAGGAACACTTAGATTCGTTGCTGAAGAAGTTGGCATTGAGTTGCTTCGGATGAGGGGTGAAGAGTCCATAGGAGCTTCTAGGAGGACTAGGTTGCTGCCTTGGAAATTTGCAGGATAAGGTTTTCCTTCATTCCTGATAGATGATGGGATAGTCTGGGATTGTCTGGACTCACTGTTGAATTTAGTGGATTTCAGCATGCTTGTCTGACTGGGATCGATTTCTCCTTTGCTTGGAATCAGCTGTGACACGGGATCTTCAAACATCTTGACGTCTAACCTGGTGTTGACGTGAGGTAATGGTTCCATCATACCCTTTCTACCCATTGTGGCACGCTCCTGACTTGTGGTTGTAACACTGAGTGTGTTTCTGGGGCTAAGCCGACAGTATTTCCCAAAGATGATTTCTTCGTAAGACTTTGCATTTGTGTTTGGAGGGCTTATTTGCTGCTCTGCGCTTTCTGAGCGAGAAAAATAGCCAGAGTCAGTGCTTCCTTTACTGTGTGGGCTCAGAAGGTTTAGAGATGGCTCAGAATCTTGTCCTTTCTTCTCTGACAGTCTTAGTGCAAGTTTCTGTTTCACCGTGTGAGAGTCATCAGCCTTAGTATTTAAAGACAGATTGGGTAGCATATCAGAGCCAATATACTGAGAGCTTTCATTAGGTAAAGGAATCCCACTTTTAGGAATAATCAAAATCGGCACCTTCATTGGACCTCCCAGTGATTCTTCCAATGACCCATGATAGCCCCCTCTGCTGGCAATATCCAACGGGATTGATGGACCAGGACTCATTTTATCAGAAGCCTCAACAAATAAAGAACTCTCCTCATCTGTGTCTGTACTCTGTTCACCGTCTGAATGTATTTCTGCTTCTACATCAATAAAACCAGCCTCTAGGTCCAATTTAGATACAGCTGACTCTGTGAAAGGGACTAAGCCTGCCTTAATTGCATGGGCATGTGACTTCCTGTGCTTGTACAAATTGCTCTTTGTCTTGAAAGAGAAGCCACAAGGTATGCATGGATATGGCCGCTCCCCAGTATGGGACCTGATGTGTTTTTTCAGCACACTTGGTTTGGCACACGCCCTGCTGCAGTAAGGGCAAATGTACTTGCCGGGCTTCTTGGGTTTGTGCTCTTTCTTGTGAGCATCTTCTGACTGTTCGATACTTTTCTGGGAGTATTGGCTAAAAGCAGGGTTCAGACTTGAAATCTTTTTTCGAGGATAACCACCACTGTGGCCATGGATAGGAAAAGGAAATAAGTCTTCAGAGGCAACAGATGGCAAAGGGCCAGGGAAAAGCCACGGAGGGCCTTCGAGGCTCTGATGTGGCTTGTTGCTGTGCATGACTCCCTGTGGCAATGAGTGCTGAGGGAAAGAGAGTGAATGTTGGCATGAGTAAGGACTCGGACGGTGCAGTGGGTATGGCTTCTCTGTGACTTGCTGTGCCACCTCGCTAGGGGAGGCCAGTTTCCCAGACCCGAAGAGTTGTGCTGATGCTGTGTTTCCGATTTGCTCCGGATCTATTTGTGGTTGCCGCTGTCCTTCTTGACTGCCAAAAGTGCTCATCTTAATAACAGCTGATTGTTCCTGTCTCCATCTACCTGATGCTCTATCAGTTTCTCCAGACCTTGAGGTAGCTTTTTGTCCTAGAGCTGTGTCCCCAGTGTCCATTTTGTTACACAAGGTCTTAAGTGCTAATTTGCTTGAAAGCCCTGCAGACTCATGGAGTGTCTCCAAAGCTGTGCTTTTCAAAGCTTGCTCGCTTCCATGTTCCAGGGTGTCTGCAAAGCTGTCGAATGCTCCTTCTCTTTGGAACCTTTCACACCCGCCCCGTAGTCTATCAGCAATAGATGGTGATGTCCTTGGACCCGGGCTATAACACAGTTCTCTCCATTGCAGCAATGTCCATCCAAAAGCTAAGTGTAAATCTATGACAATTTCTTATGGCATTTGAATATTTTCAACTAGGATGAAATTGGGGTGGTGAAGAGCCTAGGAGAAATTTTGCCCATCAACTAGAGCAAAGTTCAGTTGCCGGTTTCACTAAGATAAAATGATCTGGGGGGAAAAAGAAAATGCAAAAGAGACTGTCAAAATGGTTCTCAAGTAAAAACCAAAAAACAAAACAAAACCAATCCTAAATAACCAGCCTGAAATTGGATAAATTGAAAATTATTTTTCACTCTAATAAATTCTTTTTATGGCTGTTACATTATTTCCACAATTAAAGGATATTAATATCAAACTTAGCATTAGTCATAAGCATAAATCTCTTCAATGTTTGAATTGTGGTCATCCTTTTAAATACATCTTAGTTTGGGTTAGAAAAGAATTTAAAGAAAAACTTTTGATAAATGTTACTTATAAAATCATAAAAATTTTAAAAGCCTTCATTAAAATAGATGTAGAGCTATTTCTAACCAAGTTCTATAACTTGCATGCTGGTGTACACAGTTCTCTATATAGATATATTTTATAGATGAATATAAAATCTATATTTATCAATATTTAATATAATATATAAATTATTGTAAATACATATAATATATAATATACTATATATATATTTATAGCTTAAAAGCAGTGATTAGCAGAGCTAGACTAAGTCTATAAGAATCTAAGATTGTCACAGAACTTTGAAAAAAGCAGGAAAGTCAAGATATATACATTTAAATTATAAAACATTCATAATATGCAAAACAAAATGTATTTTAGGAACACTTAAAAAATGTAGCGGTTACCTGAATGGTTTAGAGTTCTCATGGGCATGATTGTCTCGACGCTTCCTGGGCAGAAAATAAATCCAGTTAGGAAAAATTGTCCCATTAAACCACATTGCTGCATACAAATGTCAATTTAAAGTTCATTATACATATATAGAACTCACAATGCTATGTGCCCTAAAGAAAAAAAGCAAGTAAGCCTTATATTGACATGGTGTCGAAAAGTAATTCAGAAAAGAAGTTATAAAAACTTCAGAGTAATCTTTTCTAAGATATAAGATTACTATATAAAAAAATCTTAATTTTTTTGGCACAGTTAACCTGGTTCCAATAATAGTAAAATGTTGATAATAGTAGGGGTTTTTGTTGTTGTTTTTTTAACCTACAGGTTTGAACATTTAAAAGAATACATTTCCTTTTTAGGAAATTTACATCACAAGCAAGTGAAGGAGTCCTCCAGATGACTGTGAGAACTTGAAGACTTAGAAACTATCAGATTTTAAGTGATATTCAACTTCCATAAACAAATGGCCGATCCAGCACCCAGAGGATGCCGAGAACTTCAGTGCTCAATTGTATCAATGACGATGCAAGCTGAGTGATTTCCTGGTAGGCAATGCAGCATTGCTTAGCAAAGTAGGAAAACTCATGCCTTTGGGCCCAGAAATTCCATAGCTGGGGAGCTGTCCTTACAGATGTACCTGCACGAGAGCATAAGCTGTGCATACGTATAAGGATTGCTTAAATAAAGTATGCCTCCATCATAAAACTTAGCCATTTAAAAAAATGAAGTACAGCTATAAGTACCAATATAAAAACTTGTCCAGAAGATAGTAAGATTGAATGTAAAAAAAAAAAAAAAAAATGCTTATTGCACCCTAGGCTGTATTTAAGAATCCCATTTGTGTAAAAGAGAAACAGGCGGTAAACAGAAAATCTTTGCAAGGATGCCAAACAGCTTTTCACAGTAGTTAAATAGCAGAAGTAGGACCAGGGGGTCAGAGGGAGGGGCAAGAAAAGACATCCGCTTTTCACTTTATGACTTTTGGTGGTTTTTATTTCTGTTTATTTTTTTTAACACAAGCATGCTCATCTTTTTAATAAAATATTGGAGAAGAAAAAAAGATGCAAGTGTACTATAATTTCCCAAACTAACACTCAAGTACCGGTCATATTTCTATGTCCACTTTGCTCCCTAGTATAGAATGTTACTGCAAGGATGATAATAGCAGTTACACTTAGAATAGGGAAGAGAACGTGGAAATCCTCACTGGAATAATAAGTCTTTGGGGTGAGAAATGAGTAGGCCCAGAATATTGGTAGCAAGACATCTGTGATCTAAAGTTCCTTCTGCTAAGAACCATGGAGATTTGTAAAGCAATCATCGGAAAAACTAAACAACAATCATATTAACTTTCATTTCCTAAAATGTTTTATTGTTGGATTGAATTTTTCCCCCACACAGGGCCTCATAACACCTCAATGCAAGTTTACTTCGGCCAGTTCCAGCCACCATGCTAACAAGAATACACAATGTCAAACCCAAATAGGCTGATTTTCTTGTTTAATGAACGAAATATTTAAGGTTCTTATAGCTACAACTTCTGTCAAACTTTCAGAGGTGAATTACACCCTCTAAAATGGAAGTAGAGTGCATTTTCAATTCAAGACAGAAACATTTGCAAATATTTCCCTAACTAGGAGTCAGAGCTTGAAGTGAATAATATCCAAGTTACTTTTCATATTTAATATTTTATCCTGGTCTTGATCTATGCATGCAGTTCCATTGCTAGTAAATAATAATTATGGCTGTTGTTTATTGTGCATTTAGTGTGTGCTGGATACTGGCCTAGAACTTCATATATATAATATCTTCGTTGATCTTCATGACAGCCTTATGCAATGTGTTATTACACCTATTTTACAGTTGAAGATGATACTTAGGTAGGTTGAGTGCCAGAACCAAAATCAAATCCCGGTTTGGCAGACCTCCAAGCCTATGAGGTCTCACCTCTTCTACCCACCTGCACTGTTAAGTTTATTAAAACTTAAAATAATACATTGCCAATAATACTGTCTCCTAAATATTTTCACTTGACACTAATATTTCTAATGCTTGAATTTTTCATGGTCCTGGGAAACTATATGAGTTTTGCATCCTATGAAAATTGGCCCCCCAAAGGCCATTTCCTAGAAATCAAGCAAATCCATAATTTAAATAATGTCCAAATTGTGTATATGAAAATATTAACAAGGACAGCTACTTATGAGAACATGACACATTCTCATGAGAAACAACTGTTTTACTTTATTCTTTAAAAAGGGGGACTGAGTGAAAATGTTTAAGGATTAAGAAGCACATATTGGTAGTTGCAAAATAATCACAGGGATTTAAAGTACAGCTTAGGGAATATAGTCAATAATATTATAATAACTGTGTGGTTCCAGGTGGATACTGGAAATATCAGGGGGAACACTTTGTAAAGTATATGACTGTCTAACCACCATGCTGTACACCTGAAACTAATACAAAATAATACTGAATGTAAACTATAATTAAAAAATAAAAATCTTTTTTTTTTAATCCTCACTCGAGGACATTTTTGCATTTATCTTGAGATAGAGCCAGAGGGAGAGAGGGAGGAAGTGAGAGAGAGAGACATTGATGTGAGAGAGACACATCGAGTGGTTGCCACCCACACGACCCCAGCTGGGTCCAGGGACAAACTGGGTATATGCCCTTAGCGGGAACTGAACCCAGGCCTCTCTGATCCACGGGCCCACACTCTAACCACTGAGCCAAACTGGCCAGGGCAAAAAATAAAAATCTTTTAGAAACATTACTTTTAAGGAAAATAAGGACCTCTTTCAAGTTAAAATTAGGGATATAATCACTTCCTATTTGTTAGTTTACACAGAATTATAATGTTGCTTAAAACACAGACTTCATATGTAAAACTATATGAAAAACAGGAGACTGGAATAATATATTCACTAATTAAATAGAGTATAATATTTTCCATTGCAATGAGGTAACACCTTCACAAATCAGATGCTTTTCATTTTTATAGTTTACAGTAATACATTAAAACCATTATACCCTAAATAAGACACATACAATTCTTATTCCTAAGGACATATAACATAAAAGAGATGCATCAAATAGAGTTTATTAAAAAATAACAATAATATTTTGCTGTTAAAGAATAGATCAGAAGATGACGAAAAGTGATTTACATAAAAATTAAAAGCAGATATTTAATGGTCAGATCAAAAATGATCTGGAACATTTTAATTGTTGTTGGGTTTAAACTTTTAGAAAAAGGGGCTAATCAGCAAAAGTCCTATCTCCTATTTTATTAAGAAAGTAAAAATCAATTTTGCTGATACTAACATAGTATCATCCTATATTTCAATAGAATTTATTATCCAGAAAATTTTTAAAATTCAAAACTTTGATTCCAGTAAAAAACACAGTGACTCAATTATGCAAATAACTTCTATCAGGAAAATCTCTTCCTTTTAAATTTCTAAGATACGCCTACTTAATAAGTCCTACCATTTTATCATAAAATCAGATGATATTCCCAGCCATGCTCCCTTCTTCTGAACTTTCAGGAAGAGCTCTGTGTGTGTCTGAGCCAGAGGTCCCAGCAGTACCAGGTCCTTCTGGTCTACATGCCTCTGAGCTGCAATGTCTAACTTCAGTGAAATGCTTACGAATATTAGTCAGGAATTGGAAAGCATTCCTATTTCATAAGAACCCTTTACATTAGATTTTAAACATATTTGAGGATATTCTCTCCAACACCAACTAACTGCTATCCATAAAGTCAGCTTCCTTCTTGGCGTTTCTGAGACATATAGAGAAAGGTAAGTGGGAGAGAAAATGAGTGATGAGTCCTTTGGGGAATTTACTGATCATATTCATGAACCGTTAAAACGTGGACTCTTCATTAATCTCTTGTCCACAGTTGCTTTATCTTGGAGGCTGAAAGCACTCTGCCATGTAAACTGTGTTCTCAGATCTATTACAGGGCATGGCATGACTGTCCCTTCACCAAGCAGAATTTGGGAGTGTTCAAAAGTCTCTTTGCTGCTCTCCTCAACTTATATTTAGGAACAGAAATTCACTTTCAAAACTGTAAGACTTTCAAAGTTTAATCCAAGATCTTATCATGACCTTTGCCATTTTTTTTGTGAGGTGTGATTTTTACTTAGTAATCTACCTCTACCAACAATGGTATACATTTCTGAGCTTGTGTTTTATTACTTAAATGTCTGAAAATACAGATTGGGAACCAGTTTCTTTGGACTTCATCATATTATTACAAACCATCAAATATACCATTGTACACAGCTGCAGTTTTAGTTTAATTTTCTCAATATTGATCTACCTAGTGCTGTAAAGATTGGGTAATTATAGCTATGTTAGTTGTCTATGACTGTGTAGATACATTTCACTTTTCATATTCTCTAATTGTATGTTAAAAGTTTCCACTTTTCCCCATCATCTGATACGTTGAAGAAAGTCAGTATTAAAGCAATCCTCACATACCAGCTATCATTTCATCCCGAGATTTCTTTTTATGGTAAGCAGACCCACACAAAGTCACTTTGGCAACAAAGGAGAGGTATTCCAAACACGGCTTCACATTCACATTTCAGAGCTCCCCTCCCATCCGTGAGTGCACGGAAGGAGCAAGATGCTTTGCGGAGGATATGACTCTGGGGTTTTCCGTGGAAGGTGCCCCAGCCCACGGGAGTCCGTCCATCAGTAAAGACGGGCAGTATCCAGCAGGCTCAGCCCACTTCCCAGAGAGGGGCAGTGAAAACAGACAGTACCCTCTGCATGGCTACCCCAGCGGTCATGGGACTAGAGGCACTGAGCAAAGAAAAGAAAATGATATCGTGCATGGAAGAGTTGCCATTTTTCTCAAAGTGCGCCCTGTCCCTTGGCCCCTCTTCACAGTGCCACTCAGATACATTTGGCAACCAGTTCAATGATTTCCTGAGCCGGGCCCTGGAAGGAGAGGCACGGCCAGCCTCCAGCACAGACCCCGGCAGAGGTCTCTTCAGGATAGCAGCCGGGTGGGATTGGCAGCTTGCTCTGCATGAATACAGGGTTACAGTATCCAGGGCTGTCAGGCTGGCATCTTTCGCTTAGAAAAACACTATCTTAGAAAAAAAGCTTTACCTCAGGAAATTAATCATTACTTGAGTGGTGGCAAAAGTCAAGTGAGCATTAAATAATAACATCCTAAATAATAAAAGGATCATATATGCCTGGCAATAGGCACCACGCCCCTACTTCCAATACTCGAATAGTGAAACATTTAAAAAAATTAAAATGATTATTTGGTCTTTTTTTTTTTTTTAGAATTTGGTGTTGCCATTTCGCTTGTATACACACATAGGTCTTACGAGAGTAATTAGTGAAGGAAATTTTAGAGGCCGTTTCCATACATTTGCTTTTCAAATGCCAGAGATCAATCACAGAATATTTTAAGAAATGCACGAGTGTCTTTGCTTTAACAATGATGGCCCACAAGTCACTGCCACATATGACCACCGGATGAGGGAAAAAGGATCTACAAAAAAACCATGACCAGTGCCAGAGTCCAGCTGAATACAGACTTATTTCCACAGGAGGATTAAAAAAAAAGGCACCTTCCTGAGAGCCAAAGTCATTACAAATGCTTCTTTTATTAGCAAAAATTCCCATAACAACCTCAGTCCTCCCTAAAATGAGCAAGTTGCCGATATGAAGCAGATACTGTGAATTATATAAAACCCTGCCTAGCAATTCAGAGAACTTTTGGAAAAAAGAAAAATATATATTATAATTTGACTATAGCCTGCTACTTTTAATATTTTATCATACATTTTTTGCAACAATTTTACATCTGCGATTTTGTTTTTTTTTCTAGTGGAATGTTTTCCCCTTATACAGCAAAAGGAATTAGGATTTACTACCAAGAAAAATTTTACATGAAAATAAACTTTGCCAGAAAGAAATGATCTTCCATGAGGCTATCTCATTCAGGAGTATAATTAAACCTGGTTTACCATGAAAAACAAAATAAAGGCAAACCAAATCTTCATGACACTTTTCTCTCTACATAGCAATGCATCGGTCCTCCCAGATTTGGTGACCAAGTCAGTTTATATGGGTGCATGGTAGCCAAACTGCTTTTCAAGCTAAATGTAAAAAAAACAACAATAGAACAAAGTAATAAATTTTAGTTATTAACCTGTTATCCTCATATCACAAAACTGCATCACAACCGTCTTCGCCTTCCCCAGTGCCAGCTCTCCCACAGGAACTCATACACAGCTTCTGGGAATCTAAAAGATGAACAAGAAGTTTTTCAAAATGATGACACTTGAGGTGAGTTTAATAGGCATGCTCATTCTTTACTCACAGAAACTGCCTTCCCTGGGGGTGGGGGAGGGAAATGAACTGGATCTCTCAAGAAGACTTTTTTTTTTCCCCCAAGAAAAAAATGTCCGTTCTTTTCACATAGTGCAAATCTTTGGAATAAGTACTTGTATGAAAAGAATTGGTTGTAACAGCAAAAGGGGAGGGCGTTAGGAAAATGGGGCTCGAGTTAAAGCTTAACGTAGAACCTATGCCACTGAAGTCCATGACGCAGCTCTGCACCCACGCCGGATGCTCACAGAATTTACGGGGCATAGCAGCTACACTGCCCAGGAGGAGGTCGCAGATCCTCGCAGCAAATTCTTTTCTATAGTTTACATCAGCAATGTTCTGTTCTGTGCTCAAATTAATGTCTAAACTAGGAAGCCAAAAACAACCAAAGTAAAATTCTGATGCTTCACAAACCCTGGTAAGTAGCAAAGAAGGGGACTTTCTCATACTTAGAATTAATATTTATCCAAGTCTGATCCAAAGACATGCATGGAAGGTCAGTCACACTACTTAATCCAAACAGATTATTCAATTAACCGCCTTGAGATAGTTTAGCTCCAAGTAGAAAGGGCCCAAATAAAATGTTCCTAAATTTAGATGGTTATTGTATATTTGCTCATTTTTAAAAACATTGCTCTTTCTTCCAGAAAAGTTATCGTCTCATAGGAAGGACTGAGGCATCAAGACTTGACAATTAAAATGAGCCTTAATCCAGGACCAGTTCATGAGAACATTCAAAGTGCCTAAAGGAAGACGCTTACTTAACTGTCCCCCTCCCTTCTGCACATCACTGCGGCAGCACCCCGCGACACCCTGTGCATGTTGAGACATGAATCATTATAAGCAAGTAGGCCCACTCAGTTCCTCAAAAGACACAAAAGGTGCAAAAATAGCTTCTGCAATTGAAGCGAGAACCACATCAGCAACCAGATGAATGTGGGTGGTCAGATAAGATTCTGTTGCTGCAAAGGGCAAATCATTAAGTGAATGGTAGATTTATTTTCTTTCTTAAACTTTGCTCTCCTTGCCTCAAATCAACCATTTGATGGCACTTAAAGTGACACTTGACAAACTCTACTATTTTCAAATCTGAAAGCTTCATCTAATCAAAGGGCATGATTGAACAGTGAGGGAATGGTAGCAGTGCCCTAAAAAAGGAAAGAAATAAAAAGAAAAAAAGGACATATATGGTCTATAAAATAATTAACTATATGCATATGTTTAACAAACCAAATAGCACGTCTTATTTGAAACCAAAAATCAAGTTATCATGTTTAAAACAAACATCCACAATTACACCTTGGCAGCACGACCTAAGCTAAAGTAAAGCATGGCATCCTTCAGAGAATAAATAAATCACCGAGCTACTTTACACTCCAAGCAAAATTCACCCAAGACATATGTGGGCCAAGATTCTATAGATATAGCTCTATACAGGGTGCAATAACTTGCACTGTTCAGTCACTACCTATGCTTGGCAATCCCACAGTCCCTGAACTAAGAGGTAAGCAGGGGAAAGAACATAATCCTCAGGCAGCCAGCACTGACACCCACTCCTTTCCAACTGTAGAGCAACTACAGACAGGTACCCAACCATCCTCAAACCCAGAAATCATCATTCCTACTAACAACCACCACAGGCAAAACTGAACAGGGGAGTGTCCCCCAGACAAGTGGTGATGGGGTAATGTTCCCAGTTCTGACTCTGCTTTTTCAGCCTTACTTTCCAGGGCTCTGGTGATGGAAATAGAAAACAAACACTCATCGCATGACAGGAATATATATCTGGAATTTTAGATTACTGAAGATCCCTCTTTTCACTCATTAAGAAGATTCAAAATTTGCTTCTGTCATATGACTCATAATTGATGACTACTTCAATGTCTGGTTTTCCCTTAAAGAACTTAAAAATCAGTGATAATGATGTTGTACTTCTATTTTATTGTTGCAAATTGGAATCAGTAGAGGCCTTTATGAGGGAGGTGATTATTGGTACTACTACAATAAAGACGTGGAGGGGACCATCTCAGAAAACTATTTTTGCATTACCTTTAAGTGAGTTTGTGTGCCTTAGTTTCTTCATCAAAATTAAAACAAAAACAAAAACTCTTTCCCCAAACAGCTCTTGAGAATGTAGTATGACAACTCATGCTTCTCTTTCATAGAAATCAATAGTTCACACCATACAATATTAAACAATGGATAAAAGAAAAAAGAGATTTTTATTTCTTTAACTTTACTTTTAGGTTATTAGATTCATAAAATATCACCATGCAATGAAAATTTAATATTCAATAAAATGAACAAGTTTTCAGAAAATAGTGTTAATGGATCTTATTAAGTATCCCCGGGACATTTAAAATTTATTCCTCAATATGAGGTGAAAATTACCTTCCACTTTACTAACAAAGTACAGACTGATTCTTCTGTTACCTGAAAGTCTGTGGAAGAGTTCTTTAAAACACTTGAAAAGTTTGAGTATTATTGTTTCTATCCCAGTGGTTTCTCAGCCTTTCTACTTTTAGAGAAAAAAAATTATTAGCATTAAATATTTATTCTTGGATGCGTAAAGGCTATTATCACTAAATCATTAAGCTAAGCAAGGGTCATAGGTCATGTTGAGCTATGAGTTGATAGATGGATAGATGATAGGCAGGCAGAGAGAGAAAAATGTGTTTTTAAATTCTCCATTATTTCAATTTTTTATTATTTCAAATTATTTTAAGACATGTTATGGCTTAATGATTTAATGTGACTTTTTGATGAATCTTGCAAGATATTAAAGTTTCATTGGCAAACTTCTCATGCAACTATAAGTACCTTCCATCATTTCCGTTTTTTTTCTGAAATTAAACAAATGCACACACACACTAAATTATAATTTTAGTAGAAGAGTTAATAAGATAAACCAGTTATACTTTAGAGTTGTCACAATAAAAAGTAAAAAATTATTTGCATAACTCTTTGAAAAAATGGCATAGGACCTGGAAATAAGATACGATCATTATATTTATTGGTTAAAAAGGAGTGTTTAAGTATGACATTTAAAAGAATGAAGGCTACTCTTCATACACTAGAGAACAGATATTTTTATTTTATGGAGTGTAGTAAAAGAGACCCAAAAGTAGTAGGTACAGATGGGAGATGGCTACTGAAAAATAAACGAATGCTCAAGATACACTTCAGAGGCATCTTTCCCCCTCTACAAAAATAAAGAAAAAAAGGCTCCAAGTGGGCTCACTGATCCACTTTGCTAGAATGGCAAGGTAAGAGACACCTGGGAGGTGGTGGATGGGCGGGAAAAGGCTGTGAAGATGCAAACACACACAAACATTTGATCAATATGATGACCACATGAAGGTAAAGGTTGCGGTTGGGTATGAAATCGGAAGAAGAAGAAACACGATAAAGAGATACAAGTAGGAAAAGGGAAAATTGGCAATTTTGGAACACTGGGCAATTTGTTACTGGGGCAACAAGGTAGAAGACTTTGAAAAGTCAGAAACATGTATGGGAAAAGGGATTTTTCACAAGACTTGGCTGGGGCAAAGTCAGTAAAAAATTCACCTATTTGGCCATACTGTTTAAGATTCTGGTTTTAGTAACTGCCTGTAAAAATGACCCCAGACCTACCTGTTGTCTATTATTGCTTCTCAGCAGGTAGTCAGTGCTGGAGCACAGAAAAGATAGAAAATAAAGCAACATGTAATTAACACTACTAAAAACAAAAAAGCAGGTCGTTGTGAATTAGGGATTAGAACTTAAGCCTCCTTAACTGGCATTTCTTTACTATTTTATGGCATGTATTGAATGAATGCCTACTATGTGCCAGAAAATGGGCTGAGTTGATAAAATCCAAAAAGGGAAAAGGTGAGCTCTGCACTTAAGAGCTCAGAGCCTAGAAGGGAGATATTTTGAACAAGTTCAACAAGGTGTTTTAGATGGCATAAACACAGACACAGAACAGGGAGATCGCAAAAGAGGGAACAGTCAATCCTATCAAGAGAATTAGAAGAGGCTTTTAGAGAGGCAATGATACTGAGCAAGTCTTTAAAGAAAACTATGTATGCTAAGACTCAAAAGTACACAGTTCTCAATTTTAGATTTAGAGATAAATACATTTGCCAGATGAAATAAAAATATAAGAATATCATTACTGTTTCCCCCTATGTGTATACACTTTATTTTAGTGTGGTGAAATGTTGGTTCATGGGGATGCTTAGGTAATAAGATGTTCTCGTTAATACAACCTCAATGTTAGGTAAATACCACAGAGAAAATAACTTAAAAAATGTTTTTTTCTTTATTGACTTTAGAGAGAGGGGAAGGAAGAGGGAGAGAGAGAAACACTGATGAGAGAGAACATCAGTTGGCCGCCTCCTGCATGTCCCCTCACTGGAGATCAGGCCCACAACCTGGGCATGTGCCCTGACCAGGAATCAAACCAGTGACCTCTAGGTGCATGAGTTGATGCTCAACCACTGAGCCACACTGGCCAGGCTTAATTTTTTAAAAATCCTCACCCAAAGGTATTTTTCCATTGATTTATTTTTTCTTTTTTAGGTAGGGTGGAAGGGATGGAGGGAGAGAGGGAGAGAAACATCGATGTGAGAGAGACATATCAATTGGTTGCTTGCCGCACAACCCCAACTGGAGTCTGCGATCGCACCTGCAACCCAGGTACATGCCCTTGACCAGGAATCAAACCTGCAAGCCCTCAGTCCCAGGGCGGATGCTCAAACGGCTGAGCCAAACTGTCCAGGGCGGAGAAAACAATTTTTGTTTTAACATCTGTTAGTAATTATTTTCCAAAGTACATTAGCCTTCTCCTTGAGTTAATTACAGTCTCCTAGACATAATTTAATCTTTCTTTGATGATTCAGGATCGCATAGTGCTCTCTAGCCCTTGCTCTGCATCTGGGCTGTGATCATTTGGTACTGGGAATGCAAATTCTGCCCCCACACATGTGTTCTTAAACACACGTCATGTTTTCCAAGACCATTGTTGTAACTGTCATTTGTTTTCTTGACCACATATTTAACATCAAATAAGTCATATCTGACTAACCTGTTTGGGAGAAAATATATAACTATCCATTTCTATCACTATTAGTTTCTGAGCTTATTCTAAATCATACAGGGAGTGTTAAATATTGAGACAGATTTTAGAAATCATTGAATCTATCAGCCGACTAACAGAAGAAAAAGCTGAGAACCAGACAAGTCAAAAGACTTGCGTAAGGACCCCCAAGTCATTTTGGTGGCTCAGGGCAATAGCTTAGGTCTTCAAACTTTCAAGTCAATTATTTTTCACTCTCCATACCACTTCCTTTTATTTAAAGCTTATCAACCTGGCCCTATTGCAGAAACTGAATAAAAGAATGGAAAATGAATAATAAATGATATTGAATTTAAGATAAGCAAGAATTTATGATTCATACTTTAAAGGTAATCAAAGAAAAAGAGAATAACAATAGCTAAAAACCAATGCTCCGTTGAACTGTTTATCAGTTTTTATAGAAGATAAAAATAAGTTCAATGAAAATTTTAATTTTTCCAAAATGAGTACATAGTAGCAAAATTAGTTGATGAAATAATCAATTTCTACAAGTAGTAGATTATTTAGTATCTAAAACAAAACCATTTCATTCTCAATCATTTTTCAGCATAAGCTATTTTCCATCATTAAACTTCTTTTGCTCTAATAATGACAAACTATTGAAAGCAAATATTTCAAGTCAAGACATGAGATCATCTTCTCCAAAGCAAGGGCAGTTCTTTCACTGACAGTCAATGGAGGTAAGCCCTTTGGTTCACAATATCCAGATTTCACCAAGGAAGCCCGTGAAGACATGGTCACCCCATCGCCACAGGCACTAGCTCTGTAGAATAGTGCATGCTGCCTTGTTCTTGCAAAAGGGCAAGACCAATTAGATGTTTCATATAATTTAAAATATTTTTCCCTTCCTTTCAACTTCCTCTACTCTATCCCTTAATATTTTTATGGCAGGTAAATAACTACTTCTTGCCAAGCTATCTTAAATATTTACTCTTTGACTAAATATTTGGAGGAGAAGACCAAAGGAAGACTATTTCACTACTACTCTAATAAGAAATATGCCATAACAAAGTCATAACCCCAGAGTATTGTTTTCTCAAGTTTTATCGTTTACAGTGCTTATGTTTAGTATTTGGTTGCTACAGGTATACATAAATAAGGTCATGATTCTTTCTCCAATTTTTCTTTTACTCCTGGATATACCAAGATGAGCATAAAGAAAGGTCAAAGTTAACTTTGGATATGTAAACAAAGAAAATAGAGAAATCATATAATAAAATATGTATTATATTCATAAGTATACATAAAACAGGCTGACCTTGTCTGAAGAAAAATTCATCTCTTAGGAAAGAACAGCCTCCCACATCAATGTAAATAAAATGAAAAGCAATGTAAGCACAGACAAGAACTTGGATTGCATTCCATATTTCATGCTACAAGTGATTCTCAGATGTAATGAAAAAGAACTGTCCTCAGTCTCCCTACATTAGGCCTATACACAATAAATATCCCTCAAAAAGAAACCAAGGTGAGGCCTATGACACATAATCTAACCAGATAGGCATAACCACCTCTAATAACTGAGCTGCTGAAATAATCAATTTGATCTCCTCTCTTGAAAATTTTGACGGAGTGGGGAAATTAACCAGAATGCCGGTGAAGAGGTATACAACCTCAGTAAATCAAAGAGAAAATCTTGATTCAACACTGGTGCAGGATTGGTGAGGCATACAGAGTCAATAAATGACAGGGTACTGTTCCTCAAGACTTTAGAAATGGACACAAAGTCAGCACACAGCAAAAAACCTGAACATCAGGTATTGGCAGAGTTCTAGAAAGTATCTGATCAAAAAGGGCCTGGGTTTGAATAACCAGGGAAGAAGAGATAAGAGTAGATGATTCCAATGGAAGCCATGCTTTTTACCCAAATGAAGCAACCAGAAAAGCTTTATAATGACCTGTGCTTCATGGCTGGTCAGGAACTCCCTGGCACATTGGTAAACTCTGAATGGGATTCACATTTTCAGCCTCATCTTGAAATACGTCATTGCCTACAAAGTGTAAGGCTAGAAACATGCTCAAGTTTCAAATAAGTGTTTACAAGGTCCCACTGGGCAAACTGTCAGACAATTCCAGAATTCCATCCACTGGTCCATTTGCTCAATCAAATCACATCTTTTCCAAAGCTTATACACTAATGTAATGAAATAAAATATAATTGGAGTTCAAATTTCAATACTTATTTGAGTTTGAATCCAGATAATATCACCTCATTTACCAAATACATATACTTATACAAATTTATATATAATTAATATAAATACATGTAATTTAAATCCATTTCAATGACATCAAATTCAGTATCATTAAGAATAATGTATATGCCCTGCCTGTGTGGCTCAGTTGGTTGAGTGTCATCCCATGCATCAAGAGGTCGCCAGTTTGAGTTCAGGCCGGGGCACATGCCAGGGTTGTAGGCTTGATTCCCAATAAGGGGACATGCAGGAGGCAGCCCATCGATGTTTCCCTCTCATCCATGTTTCTATCTCTCTCTCCCTCTCCCTTCCTCTCTCTCTAAAATCAATACAAACATATTTTAAAAAAAGAATAATGTACACATGTGGAATTCAAAAGTAAATAAGACCCAATTCATGCCTTCAAAGAGCTTACTGTCTAGTGGGTGAAAACACATATAAATAATGAGCTGTAAAAGCAACAGAGACATACATGGAAGTACAAAAACAAGAGGAACAGGAGATTGCTTGGGAATGCTGCATTTAAGAAACACTATTTTAGGTCTTAAGAAGGCTAGGATTTGGCAACTGGAAATGCAGAGGAAACGCATTTAATGGGAACATATCATTGTGCAACAGAGAAGAGCAGGGGGTGTTGAAGAAACAGTCTTGGTGACCAGAACATCCAGCAGACTGAGGCAATGGGAGTTAGGGCTGAGGAGGACAAGAGGAGGCCAATAGTAAAGAAACGTGACTTGGTTGACAATGAGCCATCAGAGGTTTCCAGCAGAAGAGTGGCACAATCATACAGGCACATTAGAAACTTGACACGTGTATCTCATCTCTTTCCGACCCTTTTTTGAGCCAACTATTGCAAATGGGTAGCATAAAAAATAATCAAAATTGAGAGTTTGTTTTAAGACAAAAAAGGCTTGAAGCTAAGGCGGGAAAGATACAAGTGATAATTGGCAGAAAAAACTCTTGGAAAAGTAAGAAAGAAAAGGGAACTCAAAAGCATAGATTAAAGCATCAGTTTCAGAAGAAAGAATGAACATTTTCCAGTTTTACTCTGGAGGGAAGAAATAATAATAAAGCAAGATAACCTTTTAGATAGAAAAGAAACAAAAGTTTTGTTAAGATGTACTTAGTCTGCTCAGAAAAGTGGAAAGCTCGTCCTCTGATGGGAATGAAAGAGCTAGAATTGGTTGAGGGGCTTGATGAGTTTAAACAGCCATCTGCCCTGAGTGATTAATGCATTTAACAGTCTCAGGTATTGTGCTATTTAAAGAACATTTGCATGGTTTATCTAAGTTAAGAAATATATGAGAATAATATATTATCATAATATATCTAATACAATAAAAGATATAGATTTATCTTTCAGTTTTCAACAAAACTCTGAAGATGAACTACAAATCACTATCTATAAATAGTATATTTAAGACAATTCAAAAAACCCCTTTATATCCTGTATTTTTGCCGTTTCTTTGAAAGCACAGCTGCAGAGGTCTCTGTTATACTGTAAATGTAAAAACTGATTTATATTAATTTTAGAAATGTTACTGAGTTCTAGAAGTTCAAACTTAGTTAATATCTGGAATACAGGTTCCTTACCTTATTGAATTAGCTACTTATATTCAACCACATATGGAATATATGGAATGTTAAAAAGCCAATTGAATGTCCCACAGGACATAGGACAATGGCTGGCAGAATAGAAAGTCAATAGATACTTGTTAGTTGAGTGATTGAATGAATAGATAAATGTGAATAAATGAATCGATAAACGAATGAATGTGAATATAGTATATATATGTGTGTCCAGTACCTGGGAAGACACTTCTGGCTTAATGACTGAAAAAGAACATCATCTACCATCAGACCTGGAGTGTGGAAGGCATGTTGGCAAGTCCAACACCATATCCAACAATCAAGGACATGCAAATCCATCTGACTGAGTGACTGATGTAACTGGACTTCAGGAAAGTTGAGCAACCCCAAACCTCAAAAAAGACTCATTTTAGAATTTCTGACACTTTTTCAGCTACCAAACACAAAAGGAAACTTTTTGTCATTTTCAAATGGTATAAATATATGTAGGAAAAAAATCTTAACAAAATTGTGTAATTTTTTTAACCAAATACTAAATTTACACATCCAACCACTTTACCCTTCATGAAAGATCTCAACTCAATACAGTAATTAAATGAAGTGATTAAGAGTTAGACTTAAATCTCTTTACCTAAAAAGTGAACAACAAACTAACTTTTTGGACTCTAATTTCTCACTCTTTCTTTCTTGCCTCCTTATTGATTGGAGTGGTCATATTTTAATTGCCAAAGACCTGTGACGTGTGATGCTGATTCTATGTACAAAGTAGAACAAGAGTAGGTTTACAGTTGTTCATATGGAAAATAATACAATAATTAATGAATTCTCACACGTACTTTTTTGCCCCACCCTGTATAACTTATTCCAAACATATTAACGTGAAGATAATGGAAAACCAGGAGAAACAGAAGATGACTCCTGGATTAGAACTTGAAGCATTGAGGCAATGCTCCAGCCACAAACTTCTGCCTCCGCCCTGAGCGATGGCCTAGGCAAGTAGGACGATGCTGACATCAATGGCCCGCAAGATATAAAAAGTCATCCCTTGGGGTTGCTCATGAATATTCCTACCCTTTGCATTCTTAGAGTGCATTTACCTCACTATCAAGATGCTGGCCTACTTGCTAACTAGAAGAGCAGAATGGATAGCCTTTAAAGCACTGAAGTCAGGCAGTCTAGGTTCAAATAAATCATGAATCAAGCATTTACTAGCTATGTGACCATGAGATCTTAGTATAAAGGAAGCAACAATATCAAATGTCACCTACCAATCTCATCCAATTGTGAGACTTCAATGAAACACATTAAATTCAAAGAATCCAAAACACTTGGTAGAGAGTGCCTGGCACATGGCAATTGTTCAAGTATTATTGTGGTTATTATTATTATGAGTTATAACTGCCCTCAGAGACTTAGCCTGCGCCTTGGTCACTCCAATTCCAAATAACACCAGGATACAGAGCCAACCTAGAGTTCCAGATAACTTCATAGGATGGCAATGGCTCACTCAGCCTCCCCTGGAACTAACCTAAGCCCTTGAATCTAGGTTGAGATCCTCATGCACACCCCAGGCACAGGAATAAGGAAGGCATGCCTGGTTGCATTCCTCTACATGAGATTTTCTCATAACTGATAACTGCTATGGACTGAATGTTTGTGTCCTCCCAAAATGTATATATGGTGCTCTAGCCCCCAGTATGGCTCTATTTGGAAATGGGGCTACTGAGGAAGTAACTAAGGTTAAATGAAGTCATAAGGGTGGTGACCTGATCCCATACGATTAGTGTCTTTATGGGTAGACGTCAGAGAGCTCTCTCTTACTTTCTCTCTCTGCATGCTCGCAAGGAAGAGGTCACGTGAGCACACAGTGAGACGGTGGCTGCCCACAAGCCGAGAGAAGAGGCCTCAGCACGAAACCTAACTCGATGACACCCTGATCTTAGATTTCTAGCCTCTGGAACTCTGAGAAACATGTTTCTGTTAAGCCACCAAGTTTGTGGCTTTTTTAAAATGGTAGACTGAGAAGACTAATACAACAACAACACAATTTTACAAAGTACATAAAATTGTTGGGATGAGGGAGAAAAGGTGCAAAGAAAAGAATATTGGATTTTGAGTCAGGAAATCCATACTCCTGTGCTAGTTCTAATACCTGGCAGCTGTGTAATCTTGGACAATTTATTTAATCTTTTTGATCCTTTTTTCACTCAGAAATGCAAACAGCAATTCTCCCAATCATGGTTGTTGCAACCAGGATGCCTGTCATAGTAGGTACTCAATAAACTGATTTTTTTTTTAAAAAGATAATGGGATGAAGGGAGACTCCTGTGAGGAGAGATTACAATAATTAATGATATTATATCTCATACTTCTTAATTACTACTTAAAGGAAAACATTACAATAGTCATGCTGTGCTTAATTCTTTCAACATTTAGGAAATATTTATTGATGGCTTGAATATTCATTGTTTTTATGGTGTCATTAGTGAGCAAGGTGATATTTTTTCAGTGTTTTAGTCAGTAATTTATCAAAAGAAATTGAGGAGGATTCTATATGGCATTTCCACCCAATTCAATAGTTACCAAAATATGCACTGGTTGCTACTATGGACAGGCAATGTATCTATTCTAGTTTATTTAGCATTAAAAATGAGCCTTGTGGTATACAGTTTTTTAATTGTCTATTTAAAATGAAGACCCATGGGAGAAATTTATCTGGTGTGTTGGTATCAAGAAGAATTTTATTCTTACTGAAAACTGGCTTTACAGATACTACATTTTAAGTCTATCACGTGTCCTATTTAGGTTGGCTGCTGGAAAGCAAAGGTCTTAATTTGGGGCCTTCTTTTTGGTATGTATTTTGATCACTAACATCATTTCTAGCTTCAAGTACTATCTTATATTTGTTTCCCATCATATTCACACTTACTAATATGTACACATACACACCTCAAGAATGGGGACTGTTACAAAAAACATAATAAATGTAGCTGAAACTGTTTCCAAAATAGAATCTATATATTTCAATAGTGTTTGGGCAGCACAACTGTGAAAACTAGTTGGTTCCAGGTATGTAAAAAGGAATGTAAAAACTCCCCAAATATTTGTCTTTTTTTTCCTTCGGCCTTCAATTGTATTGATTTCAAGGAAAGAAAGGATTTCATAAATATAACAGAAAAGGTACAAATAGTACAACTCAAGAGAAACAGTAATTGTTTTCCTTCTCTAAGGAACTGAATATAAATAATATGGTTAAATTATATTATCTCTGAGACTTGGTCAAATTTTCAGCTACTGTCCAAGCTCAACACGCACACATGGTAAGTGCACCTGACATATTTTTGGACACAAATAACTGATACTGGCAGATCCTACACGCAAATCCTGTGCAGTGCATTGAAGGCGTCAGATGAATATTTTTTATTTGTTGACCATCTATAGGGTATAAAATCAGATCTGGACACACAGACTTTAACAAGTTTAGAATCCATTTGACCAGAAAGCATTTCAAGTCTCAAACCAACCTCTCCTTTTAAGGTATAGCATCAACTATCCTAAATGGTACTAAAATTTTAAACAACAAATTAGAGTCTAACCACCATTTTCAGTGCCATTTTGATGAATCAGTTATATGTGATTTAACTTGATTTTTGTTTTCAAGTAAATCCAAATGCTAGGGAATGTGTGTTCGGGATTCATAATTTTGGATTTCATTCAACATTGACCAATATCCAATATGGGCATATTGGCTTAATTCCTGTGTTCTTCACATCCATACAAATAATTTGAAGAACACAATTTAAACAATGTGACCAGAAATAATTCATCTTGAAAAGATTAAATATGTATATGCTTTTGCTTCAGCTTTGAAATCAGTGTGCTAAAATCCACAGGCTTACAAATGGTCTTAATTTACACACTATTCATTGACTCCACATTTACTGATGCTATTTGGAATCTCACTTTCATTCTCTCCGACATACCGATGGGGAAAGAATAAAATCTTGTTAAGAATTGTTCCTTAGCTCATATTCTCATTAAAACAAACAAAAGTAGAGAAAAATAACCCAAAGCAATTAAACAAATAAAAACACAGAGAAGATTACAAAATTAAATCTTTTATCGTATTATCGGACTTGCCCTGGTTTCATTAAGGGCCTTAGACAAGGTGCCAGGGCTAATTTTATTGCAGCATCTGCTCTGTGCTTTTAACAAGGGTGTAAACTGTTTGAACAAGCAGATTATAGTATTTTGTTTAATCGATAACTAGCAATACAAGGGAAGAAAATGTTTTATTCATGTCTGGCGTTTGTGTGTTATTTTATTTTCAAAGCTTATCATTTCAGGCTCATAATGTCCTTGTAACATAAGATGAGCATGAGGAAACTGAGGCTTAGAAAGGTGAAGCAATGGTCAAGGCAACCTCTAAAGATCACACAATCAGCAAGCAGTTCCCTGGCCCGTCTCCCAGCTCAAGGCCATTTCCATGCATGGACCACACGGATCCTATAAGCCAGTGAAGACAGCATGTGTGGGACGAGTAGATTTAAGACCCCTTCTACCATGGTTCCTTTACTTTTTCTGAGCTTGAATTTCCTCACATGTAAATTGGGAATAATAAAGGTGCTGGCCCACTTTTATACCACCCTATCGGCGAGCCAAAACTGTGCAAGTTGGCCGCCAACTCTAAATCACCCAAGAGCAGATCTTCTTGTTGTTGCTACTAATGCACACAATATTTTTTGTTGCTAAAGAAACGAAAACAGAAGAAACGAAAAAGCCTGAGCCCTAATCCCTCCTACTTCACTGAGGGTGCCCCGAAAGTTTTATTAACATAGTAACCAGTCGGAGAGCTTGTACACAATGGCCGTGGGACTACTTTACGGTGAATCCAGGTCAGCCAAAACCTTCTTCTGCACACGTAAAGCAGCAGCAAACTTACGTTCATTTTACTCACTAAATAGAAATACTTGAGTATCCACTCAATAGTGAGTTTCCATGGACAAAGGACCCACAAAGTCCAGGAAGGACTCTGGACACGGGAGCCCCGCTGAGCCACAATGGAAAGGTGTCTGAACATTATAGAGGTTTCCTGTCCATCTAGTGTGGGCTTTGAAACATCAGCCCGAAAGCTTAGAAAGGCATTATCTCAGCTGGGCGTGGCGCCTTCTACATTAGACAACAACCTTTAGTTTAGTAAATGGGAGGGCAGGCATGAAAAGAAAAAACAAACACACAAACATAAAGATAGTTTTCTTAATTTGGGGGCAGGGGAATCATTAATACCCTTAAAAACCCTTAAATATTCACATTTGCTCAGGGATACCCAGTCCATGAAAATGCCAGGGCTCTGCCCTGGAAACACGTGGCACATTCACTCAGGGTTTTCCTGTACTTTGACCATAGCCCTTTTGATGAGTACAGTCCCTGCTCCTCACACTCATGAAGAATAAAGTCCATTTTTCAGAAACTGGAGATAAGTGCATAGGAGGGAAGAAACAGTATAAGAAATAAGCCCGCGGGAAGCCTTACTTTGCCACCTGCTATCATAACTTGTTTCATAAAACAGACTTTTGTTTCTTTTCTCCCCGTGGACAAAATGGGACAGAGGCTGGAGATCCTCACTCATAAGAAAGAAAAAGCAAGAGAAGGAAGCAACTTAGGCCTGGTACTCAGAACCAAAAAGATATAAGCACGTCACGAGGAAAACTTTCCTAAGCAGCGGCTCATCACCAAGCGTTCACTGCAAACGGAGGGTTTTCACATTGTCACCTTATTTTCTCCGACAGAAACATCTCAAAGAAAACTTTCAGTGACTAGACTGCTATTTGGCTTCACTTCTCTGAGATAAAAATAGAGGTAGCGGGTAAAATAGTTACACTTAAAAGCTCTGGATGGTCATTTTTGTTTTTGTTTTTTAGGGATTAATTAAACAATCTATGTCAGTCCAAATTGAATTAAAAGATTTAGTTTTAGGTTGTTTCACAGCCTACATGGAACAAAGAAAATACTTATCAATGGTAGTAAATCAAATACTTTCCTCAAGGAGTCAGTAATTAGGATTTCAAAGTAAAATAGGCACAAATTATTCCAATAGTAGTTGGAAATGATGTCATCCAAAATTGTAAACAAAAGGTTATTCTTCTTGAAAGACAGTTTTCCCATCGTGTTCATAGTGCTTGGTGTGCCCAAACAGTATGTACCCATATGTATCTGGAAAATCCTTCCCTTTGCTTCCCATGTAGTGATGTTATGTCAAGAAGAGTGTCATAAATAATTGCAATGGGCTTCTTGGTGACAAGGGGCAGTGCCTGTCAAACACGAAAGGGAGTGTCCTCCAGAGCAGCCACAAGAAATTCTCTCTTCCTTTGCTTTGTGTGGTGAGGAAAGGAACATGGAGATCTCTTGTCACTGCTACTACCACGAAAGGAGCCAGCCTCAAGACACATCTGATACCCAGAGGAGACTGAGACAAAAGAGTGCCCACAAAAGAAACCAGATCCTGAAGGCTTCACAAGTCTCTGGATCAAGCCGAGCCTGCAAGCACACTGCCCCTGGACTACTGAGGATCATAAGCCAATAATGTTTCTGTTTCTGCTTTAGAGAGTTGAGTCAGGTTCTCTGTTCTCCACTATCAGAGACATCATACAAATGCTATGATGAAATCACATTGGCTGGTATTTCTGACTTCCTAGACCTACCAACATGTCCATGAAGAAGGCATGAAGCCAAGAAACAGGAAGGCTGAACAGTCTATCACCTTGGCTGCAATTTTCTGCCCACCTCCCTCTGTCAAAACAAGAAGTAATTCTGCTCCCGACTGCTCAGGATCAAGGATGACCCCAGGAAGACAGTGGAAGTACATGCACTCTGAACTTACGCTAGAACTGGGTCTCAATTCTCACCACCTTGAGTAAATTACTGACACTGTTATCATCTGTTTTCTCATCATAAAGTGGGAATAATAATAATTCTATGCCAGAAGCTTGTTGTGAGTATTAAATGAGATACCACATGTAAATTATTCAGGATAATATCTGGCTCAAATAAACACAAAGTATTGGCATTTCCAGAAACTGTAAATAAAGGCAAACATTAAATTTACAAAAGTTGGTAGGTACTTGACTTTTATTATTTGAGTTATAAGAATAACAAGTGTATCAAATTAGCTAAAAACGGTTGTTTGCGCATGTATTCAAGGACATGCAAAAATGTGTGCATGGCTGTAGACTTTGTATCAATGCAGGTATAACTTAGAGCATGAAAATATTAAAAAGGCAAACTGTTTTTTAATTGTATTTCATAAAATAAAAATTATTAAATTGAATATAAATATTGTAATTATTTCACATTATACATATTAGATATGTAATATATACATTGCGTGTGCATGCACACACACACACACACACAATGACAGAATGACAAGCCATGAAATGTAACTCCTTCTTGCTTGTCAGCAGGAAAGCTATGCAGACCCCCAGAGCAGCCCAGTGTCCCTGAAAGACAGATGAGAATACGAATCTTGCCAGTTTCAGAGAGCCATTCCTCTGTGAGGTGCTATAACACTAAGAAAAGGGGGAGAGAGAACGTCAGGCATCATAGTGGAAAAACTGTACACTCAGACTGTTATTTGCTTCTTCTGATCCTATAGAAGAGTGACTAAAAATTGATGAATTTCTAGTCCTTAGTTGGTAGCTTCAAGGTCAAAAAAGTATTTGGCGGGTTAACATTTGCTAAAAGTGTTCCCCACCCCCAAACATAAACGTTCAAAAACATCAGAGTTCTATCAACTAACTTCTATAATGCACCCTGAAACTAATTAAAGTTCAAGGTGGTAAAGGAGCGAACTAGTGACCCCAGAAAGCAGGGAAGCCTCTGAGCTAAGATCCAATTAGTGGGAGAAAACAGTCCTTGTATAGGCTAGCAAGGGGTTATACATCAATACCAACCCCTTGACAGTGACCCAGCACCATTGACTAGTTTGAAATTTACCTTACTCACTTGTTCACAAAAATCCAGACATGACTTAATGCCAATGAACAAGAGATTCTCTTCAAATGCAGGTCAGATGGCTAAAGTCTATCTCCCTCCCCATCCCAGAATGTTAAAAACTTTATTGTTGCTCAAGAACTTTCCCAGAAATTAGATTAAGCAGCAAATATTTTTCCCTTTACTTGAGATGAGTGTCAGGGCTACAGCACAGCTGGGTGGCATCAGAAAACATTGAAAGTGTCTGCAACAGACTGGTGTAAAAACTCTTAGTGGCTCACCAGTATCTGAGGCATTAAACGTAGGACACAGAGCAACACCACATGCAGCTGCGGAGTGTGTCTCTATTACAGCAATTTTCAGATACTCATCAACATTCAATTAACATCCATGATATAATGTTAGTCATTATTCACACGTATTGAGTGCCTCTGCCGTGCGAAGCGCAGAATTCGGGTTTAATAAGGTGGGACCCACACTGCCAGGTGGCATCTTCACTTGATTTATGCTTCTCTGTTAGACATTTGACTCCTTTCCAAGTGAGTCACCTCAAGTTAAGTGTTTGTCTTTCATTTTTATAAATGCCCAGTATGCTTAGCAACAGGAAAGAGCATAATGAATACATTTATGCAAGGAAATTTATAAAGGAACGCATTTTCTTAGAGTGATAAGTATTTAATGAGAGAAGATTTAAATTTGTCGAGATTAAAATTTTAAACCCGATGATGAAATCTTAGAAATCGCTTCCTTTTAATATTCTGAGGGATGATAAGCGAAGTAAAGGGGAGAATCTGGAAGATTTAGGAGGAGGAATTCCCCAAAACGCATGGAAAGTATTAATGTCTGTGGAAATTATCTAAAGAACAGGTTTATCTTTCCTAAAGCGGGGGCTGTCCTTCTGTTTTGACCTTGTTTCTGGCTGGACTGAGGACAAACACATCAAATGGCCAGGAATGGTGACCTATACCAGAGAATAGCTTTCGAGGCAACATACGTTGGTCCTTGCTGCTTCTTGATGTTAATGGTTTTACAATGGCATTCTTGACCAGGCCCGATTACATAATGATCACTCTGTAGAAACCTCTACAGTTTGAACAAACAGAGGATGGCAGGAGCCCCGTCCCCCTGAGGCACGGAGAACACCATGCACTCAAGAGTCCGCATGGGGACAAAAGGCCACGATGATTCATGTTCTGATGCTGTCTGCAGACTGAAAGGGAGAGTCTTCCCCAAGGCCTCACCACTGAGGTCAAGGCAGCAGCCAGTATCAAAAAAAAAAAAGAAAGACAAAGTAGGAACAGGGGATACAGGAGGCACAGCTATAGGTAAGAGGTACTATGACAACATGAAAAGAATGTCGGATTCAAGCAAACACCAGTACACTGTAAAATACTTTACTTCACTGAATTCTCCTGATAACACTGGAACATACCATTTTACAGTTGAGAAGGCTAGATAAGACCAAAATAAAGATAGTAAATGCCAGGGACAGGATTCTATGCTAATTGTTTTTTTATTATTAATTTATTCATTTTTGCTACAGATGTTTCTTCTTTTTCCCCCCACAGACACCCTCCTCCCTATTCCATGCCCCCTCCCCCCACAAGCATTGTTGTCTATGTCCACTGCTTATACATATATGGATATAAGTTCTTTGGTTTACCTCATCCCTCCTCTGAGGTTTGTTTATGCTAATTCTTTTTTACCCTAGAACCTCAGTGTTTCATGGCACTTCTCAATCAGCACAATAATTCAGATCTCCTGCTTCTGTATGTATGTATGTATGTATGTACATATATATATGTGCATACATGTATATTTACATATACATAATATGTAATATTAAAATGAAAATCTCTACATCATTGGAAGGGATGAATGTTAAACCCACGGCCCTTCTCAATCACAGTTTTATAGATCTCCCTAACACAGGCCCTCTGCGTCACAACTGAAGTTCGAACTTGGGATTTTGTTCTTTCATGCATCTAGGGATGCCTCTAGTTCATTCCTAGTCATCTTTAAGTCTCAGTATCTCCCTCCTCTCTGAAGGTATCCAAGTCCTCTTCCGTGACCCCATAGGACAGACATGTAGTAATGGTGCATCACACTGTATCACAGTTTGATGTACTTGTCTCTCAGACCACAGTGGGAGGCCCTTGGAGACAGGGATTCTATCTGCATTTGCTATGCACAGCTAGCTGCTATAACTAACAAACTGCACTATGGCACATTCCAAATAGCAGTCTGAAATGAGTGTCCTGATGGACAGGGGGCTCCCCTCTCAGGATAATTCGAGAACCCAGCTCCTTCAGCGTTCTGGCTTCATCAACTCCGACAAGGATTCCAAGGCCACCATGATTATCTGCCTCAAGCTGGCAAAGGGGGGAAGATGGAGGGTCACCCAAGGGAGGGTTTACTAGTCAGGCGCTGACGCTGCAGACAGCACTTTCCCCACATTACATTCACTAGAACTTAGCCACGTGGTCATCTAACTGCAAGAGAGGCTGGGAACGCAGTCCAACTGTGAGTCCCAGAAGAACAGGACATGGGTTTTGTGAACTGCCAACCAGTCTCAGCCACACTCACATTAGGAACTGTAGAGATGCTTCCTGATCTATGGGCGGACTGACCAGTCTACCCACGTCTTGGCCATGCATTGGTAAAGGAGAAAATGTACTACAGATAAAGCATATAGTATTTAGATCTCATTCACATAAAATTCACTGATCCACTGCTTGCCTTCCTTTTCCTAATACACCCCAACCCAGTATTAAGGAAGAAAAACTTTATTATCAAGAGAAAAAAGAAAAGAATCATAAAGCAAAGCCCAACGTTTCAAAGAAAGAATTACCCCATAATAGAGGAATGTTACAGAGGGGGGGAATCCTGAACAGGGGAAATATTCATTAGCCATACATAAAGAAAAGGTAGGGAGAACCCAACAGAGTCTACTTGTGCAATTTACATTAGAATTTACATTGTTCTAATACTAAGAGGTGAAGCCCTGTCATGTTTATGCAACTAAGCTAGACTTTACATCATAAAACTCTGAAGTTGATGCTTTACTATCTAAACAGCTTTAAAATCAGTTAAGATTAAAAATGGATCAAATGCAAGGATGAGAAAGACACAACATTTCTGTTTTAAGTAAAGTCACTAAGTACACCAAGAATGAATGCATGGTCTTTTAAAGACATCATATAAAACTCTGTAGTATGTCAAGTACTTTGAAAAAGTCTACATTTGACTAAGTCGAGATTGCAAGTGTATTTCATCCTTACGAAAAGACATCTATCAAGTATAATTTTAAGCTCCATTAGGAAGTGGAGAGCATATGCCAGTATCTCATCACCACCTGGGAGTTTCAGGTGATGAGACGTTATGGACAACGCACCAACCCAGAGGGTCTCTGTACTTCAGTGAAGTTGCTTCAACACACAAGCTCTCAAAACAGGTTTATTTCTGCTATTTTTCTCACTATATTTTAAAAGAGAAATGACATAGGTTCTGCAGATGCTGGAGAAATAATTACAGCTGCATAGGCAAGGCATATAATTAGCTGAAGAAGAGGATAAAAAAAGACTTCACCTACACTACGTGGGCACAGAGTTAGGATTAACCATGAAACTACTGCTGTCTGTACCTTGCACAGCTGTAACCAACACTGAGGCAAAAACAAAAACTACACACATACTCATAACACAAAAAGAAGGTATCCTTCCTAAACTCAAGAGGCCACAGACACCACTGAAAATAAACTCAGTAGTTGCCTTCACCAATTAGGTGTGCAGCAAATATCAGGACGGAGCTAAAACAGAAGGGAACAATGAAGTAATTCTTCCTTTCCTATCATCAAAGGCCACAGTACACTTGCCCAAGTCACAGAAAGGAAACCTCTCTTCTTTGGTGACTTGTGTGCAGAAATGCTGTCCCTTCACGCACCCGAGTCCTCAGGGATGGGAAGTTGGAAGTACTGGGAAATAAACCAAGTTCTCTCATTTTCATATAAACCTTTGCTGAACTTGTAAAGGTTTCAACTTTTAAGCTCAAGGAGCTTTTAAGTATGAATATCAAAATCTATTTTTACCTGTTTTCCCAATCTCCTTTAATTATTTTATGACATTGGCAAGCAAGTTTCCAATGACACAGTGCAGCAAACTCCAGTTCAAACTTTAATTGCACATGGAAGCAAATACTGGCTTATTTTTAACCAAGATGTATAAATTCTAATTGGAAGAATTTGCTCACAGCTTAAACAATCACACCTTAGTGGTAAAGAGTTCAAAGGACTTGGAAATAATTATAAGTGAAGACTACTCATGGCTGTGGCTTGGCCAGCCCCACTCACTTTCAGAAAAAAATGACATCACTACTGAAGCAGATGGACTGTCCCACAAAGGGGGTTTTTAGAAGGTATACACAACAATAGGTTCACTCTCCTGGTCTAGCTTAATACCAGGATTCATTTTAGAATATCAAGGTTCACAACTCTAGTCCATTCAGGGCCAGGCAGGTAATAAAAATGTGTGCAATGATGCAAGACAGTGTCCAAGAACCAACTGAAGAATGAATATTCTGCTTTCCTGTGAATTTAACATGAATGACAATGTGTGTGTCCCCACCACAATCCATGTGTTGAAATCCTAACCCCCAATGGAATGGCATTAGGAAGTGGAGTCTTTGAGTAATTAGGCCACAAGGGTGGAGCTCTCTGGCTGAGATTGGTGCCTTTACAAGAAAAGACACAGACTGTTGGCATCCCCTCAATCTCCCCCATGTGAGGATACAACAAAAAGATGGCCATGTGTAACCAGGAAGAGGGCCTTCGCCAGGAACCCAATCATGCTGTAACACTGACCTTGGACTTTCAGCCTGCAGAATGGTGAGAAATAAATGTTTGTTGTTTGTACAAGTCAATGGTATTTCCATTGTAGCAGCCAGTGCTGATGAAGACAGATGGTTCGATGGGAGAAGGGCAAAGCTGACGTTCTTTTAAGAAAATAGGGCAACCGAATAAGAACATGTGCCTGACTGCAAGGCCATTCTACCTTAGCTTGGAGAAAAACTGGAGAAATCATCCTAGGAAAAAATCTGGATAATTATTTTTTATTAGACTTGAAAAAGATGAATGGGGAATAAGAACCCTTCTAATTTGACACCATAAGGTATGGCCACCAACATTTCAATCCTTTTCCAAAAATAAACAAACACAAGAAACACATACTCAACAAAATCCCTCAACATTACACCAACAGAATGTCACTTTGCTAGAGTGAAGTACCTATACTTCGAGTGAACCATGCAAATGTACACCAGGTACCTGAATAGGAAAATGTGCTGTAAGAAGAGGAGTAACTATGTGGGTTGGCCAGAGCCAGCAGGTGTCCTGGAAATAAAAAGCAGAGGAACAAGAGGAGTATGGCCCTGCACAGAGGGGAGAGCCTATGTGGAAAAGGGAAGGTAACACCAGCAGGTATTTCCAAGGAGTTCTCCAACTCCTCTCCATCCCCTGAGAACCCAACAAGCCTCAGAGAATAATGGTAGGAACCCAAATTCCCCTCCAGTAACACAGCAACATTTTACAATGAACTTGCTCTTTCTTTTATTGGAATCAAGGGACCGAGAGACAAAGGGGCACAGCCTTCATTTGCTCTCTTATCAAATAGGGCAGAATTATATAGGAAGACATCTTCTACTCTTCTTCTACAAAACAAGGCTTATTCAGAAAAAAAAAAAAAGACTACATAAGAACAGTTTCCAGAGAAAGTCTCCTGACCTAGATCTATCCTCTTATAAACCTTTTGAGCTCATATTCAGGTATACTATATACCAGACTTTTTATATATTTTATTAGGCCATTTACAAAGGACCCAATAAGAATTTGATAGAAACTCATGAAATACCAACATGTGGGATGCCAAGAACTTCACCATTCATTCATTGGTTCAACACATATTTATTGAGTACATACCATGTTTGAGGTGCTCTGCTTGGTGCTAGGCTACCATGGGGAAGCAAATAAATGTGACCTCTGCCCTAGAGTAATTCTGTCTAGTGGACATCCCTCCCATCAAGGGTCGGAATGACTATTCTCTACTTACATACACATCACTTAATACATCTATACACTAACTAATGCCTTCATTAAAAAGCAGCATTTAGGTCATGGTTAATACCAATACAACCTTAGCACCTCCTGGGTCACTGCCCTGTAGATGTATGTGCCCTGGTCTCATTGCATGGTCAGTACCCCCTATACACTCAGTAGATTTTGAGGCAATAAGATATGAAATGGTTTATGTTCTCAAGTAGCTTACAATCTCCTTTAACAGACAGCACATCTACATGAAATATAAATAACAATAGAATTGAGAAGTACCACAGACACTTTGAAACTGCAAATATTCCATAAATAAGGTGCCCATAAAATGTATCATCTAAATCATCACACTTTTCAGAGCAAAAGGGGCACTAGCAATACTTAATGTTGGTGCTTGGCCTGGTACATCAGAACCTAACATCGCTTTTTAATAAACCCCTTTTTTGGAGGGTGAATTTCGCAATTTAAAAATCATGTTTAGTTCCTTCTTCAAATAAATATTTATGGCATATTTTTTATATTCGATGAGCTACGATAGGCTGTTTTCAACTTGGATTGGAGAAGGAGATAAATAAGATATGCTGCTTGACCTCAGAAGGTATTCCCAGAGAAGGGAGACATAAAAATTGCTAACATGTTCAGAACACATCCCATGTGACAGGTAACCCTATGCTAAGTTTTTTGTGTACATTATTTCATTTAGTCATCAAAACAATCCTACTAGGTGGGTGGTATTACTCCCATTTTATAGGTGAGGTTTAGAACGGTTAGTATCTTGTCCAGGGTCACACAGGTTGTAAGTACACAGCTGCCTTTGGAACCAGGTACATCCCACTGCAATGTCCCAGCTCTCAGTCTGTGGCAAGTACTCTAAGAACAATCCAGAGGAGATAAAAATGTATTTGTGGTTGGAGTAATCATGGATGGCTGAATGAAGGAGTGTGATACTACACATGGACCTGGAAGAGTTAGAAGGATTTTGAAGGCAGAGATGAGAGGGAAAGGCAACCCAGGGAGGTAGAACAATGAACCAGTAGCTTAGAGATGGGAAAGAGTAAGTAAGCAGGGAGGAGTAAATGTGCCTAGGACTTCATAGTTTTGCATACAGCAATTGAAAGCTGTAAGGCTGAAAGGTCAGCTGAGGCCAAATCTGTCTTCATGTTTCATTTAAGCAAATATGAAACTCAGTTTGCATGCCCTGAGTACACTGCATATTTAATTTGCATCTAGGCCGACCAGTGCATCTAGATCAAGATACCTTGTAAGCAGAGTGCCTCATAAGGCCGGACTGAAAGGGAGCAGCTAGAAGGAAGACAAGCAGACATGTGTATTATCCAAAGGCAGAAAGGATGCTAACATGAGACTGGACGCAGTCCTGGGAAATTCCTGTTAGTTAAAATAGTGTAAATCAAATCTATTTTTCTATAGAAACGATGTTATAATGAGAGTGACATTTCATATCAATGTTGTAATAAAAGCACCCCAAATACTGTAATAGTCCCACAACTTGTATTTGCTAAAGATTTATGCCTTCAATATGTACGTATAAATGAGTGGTGACACAGTCACAATGTTAATGAACTGAACTATCCCTAGAGGCAAAGCCTTTGTAGGACTGAGAGGGACTGTGGGACTAGAGCCCAAAGTGACTCCCAGGAGAGAAGTTATGCACAAGGCCACAAAGCCTACCAGCTGGAGGCAAGCTGTCATGAAGAACAGGAGTGACCAGTAGCTCCAAACCTGTGGAGTCCAGGCTTAGGCAAACTGACTGGAGTAATCAAGCCCAGCTGGGGGTGGGGGTGGAGCGGGGAGGTCCCTATCTCTAGATGCCCCCCCCCACCAACTTAACCCACATGCGTGGCTGCCACATGAAGCTTCCTAAAGCAGTATCTCTAATCTTAATGTTTTTCTGCTCAAAGACTTTCAGTGACTCCTCATCTCCTACCAAGTTCTAATCCCCTGGATTGCCATTTATGACCTTCCAGAATCTGGTCCTTATTTGTCTACCAGCTTAATCTTCTAATACATCTACTCCAATAACCTGAGTTGTAGAAAAGGTGACTTAGTCATTATTCTCAAGCAGGACCAACATTTTTCATCTTTATGTCTTTTCCATGAGCTCTTCTTGACAGACTTTCCTTATCACCTCCATTGTGATCTGTCAAAACCTACCTGGATATAAAATCCAGTTCATGTGGCAGCAGTTCCACAAAGCCTGGTCCATAATAAATGCTCTGTATGTGTCTGTGGGTGGGTGGATGGATGGGTAGATACATGGATGGATCTCATCAGGAATTCATTAGCTGGTAGAGGTCATTCTTTGTCACGTGCCATAGCACACTTCTGTTCCTTTTATAAAGCTTTCTGCATGCTCCCTTTCTTCATAAACATCTAAATACAGTTCTTATCCCCATTATTAAATGGAAGGTTCTTAAAGTTTGAACTACAGTCATCTTTGTATCTCACACAACTTCCAGTACAAGGTCTTTCATAGAATGTATGCTCAAGATATAAGAAATAAAGCAATATGGTACACCTGGCAGCAGGTGGCAAATGCACATAATGGCAAGTTTAATCCAGTAAGGGATAAAACCTAGGTACAAATGAGCACTTCGATCAGTGAATGGTTCTAGCTCAGCCTGAACTACAGCACACAACAGTTAGATCTCTAGTCTCAAGTTAACTTTTGCCAGAGATAGTCAAGGTCATGACCTGCTACTCCTCCTTCAGGACTCCACTTTCCCCACCACAGTCCCCAAAGATCCTAGGTCGCCCTCTCTGTGGCCCCAGGCATCAGGTGCATGCTGCTCCCTCCTGAGGGCAGCAGAGTCTTTTTTGTTCAGCTCTATAATCTGTCACCCCCAGAACAGGATCTGGCACACACCTGGCGCTCAGTAAAGCTTCCTTAGTATTTTATTTTGGAAGTATTCGGTTAACATTCTGATTGTTCATCTACCAAGTACACTCACCACTGTTAACAAATATGGGATATGTTACTAAATCTCTTAGAGTAGTGGAATTTAGCCTGACATCAGCTCTACTTCTTACTAGGGGTGTGTTCTGCAACACATCATTTACATCTCTGAACCCACTTCCTCAGCTCTCCCGTGGGGTTAACAGCCCCTTCCTGCAGCTACTGTGAGGACTAGAGGTCATATAAATAAGGCATCTGACAGTGTCCCTGGCATTTGGTTAGTGCTCAACAATTATAGCAATTGCAAGTAGTACACTAAAAGGGCAGGCAAAAGTAAATGTTGATATCTATATACCTATATCTATATCTCTACATATAATTTTCAAAGAGTATATATACTTTTTTCTTAATTTTGGTATTTAAAAAAATCAACCTTAGAAAGTTGATTTATAAACCCCTTTCAGACATAACCCACATCTTTTAGGACTATAAATTATTTTCCATGCTTCCAGTAAAAATCTATATATATACAGGGGCCATATTGAGTTGACAGAAAAACATGCAAAACATGGAACAAGAGGTCAGGTTATAGGGTCTGCCTTCAATCTGACTTCTGCTCCATGGCTTGCCAAAGAGAATTAGAAGAAAATCAGTGTGGAGAAAAGAGGATGTTTTCTCAACATTAAATATTTAAAGTAGATCAATAAGAGCACTTTGTATCGGAATTCTTCATCGGTCTCCATGCCTCCCAAACATTAAATATGTAAGTGGTACATATGTATGCCATATTGAGAAAAACCAATGTGGAAAATGTGTTTCTGACACAGTCTCCAACAAAAAGAATCTAGTGTCTAGCTTCCTGTGTAAACAAATGTCATCACATTCAAAGAACAGTACATCAGAAAATTCTCTGGAAGATGTCTATGTTTTCATGAGGTGTGTGTGAGTGTGTGTGTGTGTGTGTGTGTGTGTGTGTGTGTGTGAGAGAAAGAGAGAGAGAGAGAGAGAGAGAGAGAGAGAGAGAGAGAGAGAGAGAATCTGACAGCATTCCACCATAGAATAACCTCAGAAGCTCTCTAAGACAAATCATTAAAAACGCAACACATGCAAACTGTCTTCCATTGTCCATGCAGAGAGGTTAGTGAAAGCAAAATGATCACTTAAGATCAATTTAAGAAACCTGGCTTCTTACAAATAGGAGTAAGTAGGTGGATTTGTCCAAACCACGCTATTCACATCTTCCAAACCCTATCATTTTGTGCAATGGCTAAAATTTCATGCATGTCACAAGTCTTTCCCCTCCTCCCCCGCCACACAATGCGGCTGCTTTCAAGAATGTCAGATTGGAAATAAGGAGAAGAAAGAACCATTATTTTGAAATCCTACAAATTCACAACTGAATTTAAACCACACACAACTTCTAGTTCAGTATTTTTAAATGGATGAACGGTTTCGAAAGGAAAGAGCCAGCAATACTACTTTGCATTAGGCTATGAAAACACTCCCTAATACATTCTCTCAACACAGATTTCACAGACCTAGCTCCCTATGTTAGGTGTGTACATTAAGTTAAATCCTTTATTTAGCAATTCTCTAACAGCACCTTGAATTCTTCAGGCTAATGTATATTATTCAAATGAGGAAATAAATACTAAAATGGGCCTTGACTCAGCCTCACATCAGCATAAAGTAGCAGGAACCAGATTGATTCTCCTGCCTGAAAAGCACTATAAAGGTAGAGGTCAAATATGAAATAATAGCTCTCAAGATACTGGACACCAGGCAGCAAAGGACAGTGATCCCTGAGAGCACTGAAATTGCCCCAGATTACTACCTGAAGAAATTTTTCACCATGGTTATACAGGAGAAACTCAGGAAGAGACACGTGGTCTCCCAGAGTTGAAAACTTAGACAAAAAAGGGCAGGGAATCAAGAGTGGCTAGAGGTCATAGAGCATGGCGAGGATGGCACCACACAGAGAAAACTCTGAACACCTGCAGATAAAGTAGTCAGTTGAATATTGACTAGTATATGCATATGAGGAGACTACCCACAGTCAGGAGACACACCACTGAAAATCACGGGAATAGCACCCAATATTCACAAAGGGCCAAGAAGAGTGTCTGTTCCCAAGAGCCAGAGTGGATAGCCTCATGATTTATAGGGCACAGGTTAGAATATTAAGAAATGTACTGCTTGCATAGGGGGAAACGTTAACCTGAATAAGTGCTACCCTGGTCCTGCCTAACAAAGTTTAAAAGCAAGATCTGAAAGGATCAAACTACTTCCAAGTATCTTAACTATGTGCAGTAACAAAGCTCAAGAATATTTATGGGAATACAAAAGTCTCCGTGACCCAACAAGGTAAAATTCTAGCTTCCGATAAAAAATTACTAAATACACAAAGAAACAAAAAAATCTGACCTATAATGAGGAGAAAAATTAATGGAGCAAAATGGACCCAAAAAATGACACAGGTGACAGAAGTAATAGAAAAGCCATAAAAATTATTTTAACTGTATTCCATATGTTTAAGAAACTAGAATAAAGAATAAATATGTTAAGTAATAGCAATATGAAAGATATAAATAAATAAGGCCCACATTAAACTTCCAGAGAGGACAATCTCAAAATCTGAGAGGGAAAATACACTAGAGGGCAGATTAGACATTGCAGAAGAAAAGACTGCTGAACTTGAAGACACAGCAATAGAAATTATGCAAAATGAAACAGAAAGACAAAATACTTGGCCCTATTCACAGTCCACAATTGTAAAAGTATATCTGAGGCTGAGACAAATTCACACTGTAGTTGAAGATCCATTTAACACAGTGAAAAGAAAGTGTTTATTTTTTCTATTAATAAAAGTATGTGACTGTAGACTTGTCTCACATTATAATCTTTCTACTGATCGTTATATACACTATTTCTAAGACCTGTCACTGCTGCAGAGCCTTAAATGAAGACCCAAAAAACATATAAGTAACTTCACAGTTTAAAAAACTCGTTTGACTTACCAGCTATATATGTTAATATATTATACAATAATAAAAACCCATTAGGCCATTAGTTTTCAATATTTGTAGACAATTCTATTAATACAATCAAACTTGTTAGCATGGTTTATTTCACTTGAAGGATTAATGTTCTTTGTTATTGTGGTCTAGTTTCTAACTAAACCATCTTTTGGTTCATCTACATCTCCCAGTTTCTGTTGTTGAATCGTCTGGATTCTGAAAATATCTTTCGTACTCAAAACTGTATTACCCTATATACAAGAATAACATGGATATTTAATCATTTTCTTTAGTGTAATAAGAAATAGGATATTAAATCATTTAAATTAAATTATTTATAAACCACAAGATGTTTAAACCTAGATTCCTTGTCATCATGATAGAACATATATTCAGCTTCTCTTCTCAATCTTTCTTCTGTTATTTTGTTAAATGCTTAGCAGGTCCATACTAGTCACCATCAAAGTGAAAAACAAATTTACAGCATATGTGTGGTCAAGTATGGACAAAGCACTATGGAAACAAAAGTGAGAAGGTGAGTGAGCAACTGATGCGGCGAGGGGTGAGGGATGGGAGGAGTAAGAAAAACTTCACAGCGGAGGTGACCTTTATGTCTTGAAGTATCTGTGGAAGTTCACGTAATGGAGGAATTGGAAATGACATGAGAAACAGAGGAAGCAGCAGCTGTAAATGCACAGAAGCATGAAGCAAGATATATTCTGGGAATAAATAAATTTGGGTATTGTTGAAGACATTATGAGAGGGAATAATAAGGAGATGAGAGAAATGATGTAGGAATTAAAAAGAAGGTTGATATAATAAAGTACCTAGTGTGATATGGTAAGAATTTTGAACTTTATCCTAAAGCAGAAGGAAGATTTCGTTTTTGGTAATATAGCTTTGGAAGCAGTGTGGAGAGATCAACCTGGAGGTGGGTGGAGCTTAAGGCAAGGACACCAGTGAAGAGTCTACTGCAATAGTTCAAGGACATACAATGAAAAACTGAAAGAGACAGAGGTAGAGGCACTGATTAAAGAGACACTTAGGAAGAAGAATGAACAGAACATGAGTGTTGGTTGAATGTGTCTGTGTGACCTGAAGGTGAAGGAGGAGTGAAGGGTAACTCCAGGATTCTAGCTTGAAATGACTACAGGGATGGTGGGCTTTTAATGAATAGAGGGAAAGAGGATCAAATCTTAAGGAAAAAATACAATTCTGGGCATGCTGAAATTGAAGTTTATTTGGGCTACTTAAGCAGAGATATGTAGTATACAGGATGGGCAAAAGTAGGTTTATGGTTGTGAGTACATGAAACAGAGTTTATTCTTGTATTATTATTTGTTAATTATTGTACTATTTTCTTTTTAAACTTATTTTTATTGTTGTAAGTATTACAGGTATCCCTATTTCCCCCCATTGATCCCCTCCACCCCATTCCTACCCCTACCCATGCTTTTACCACACTATTGGTTGTTCATTAGTTATATTTGTATGCACATAAGTTCTTTGGTTAATCTCTTCCCACTCTCCCTCCACCACCCCCTTCCCTCTGAGATTCATCAGTCTGTTCCAGGAAGACATGCTTCTTTCTCTCTTTTTTTTTTTCATTTTTAATTTTATCTTTATTGTTGAAAATATTATAGATGCCCCCCATTTTTCCCCATTGACCCCCTTCCTACCCGCTCCCCACTCCTCCTGCTTACTATTTTCCATAAGAACACTGTAAAGCTACTTTTTCCCCAACCTGTACAGTTGGAATTGTGGAATGGGAAACTAGAGTTTCTACTACAGATTAGTAATTGAAGAAATAAAAAAAAGATAAAAACACTTGTAAGCATGTATAGTAAAAAAGGAACTAAGGAACCTTGTGATAGAACTCTTCACTGCAGCATGCATTAGGCTGATGGAAAGTCCGAACAATGATGGAGAAGAAGGAATAATCAGAGGCAGTGCAGAACACAGGAGACTACAGTGTCAAGGAAACCAGTGGGGAAGAATATGTCAAGGAGGAGAGAGTTCAAATGCAATAGGCAAGTCAAATTAAATAAGAAATTAAAAATGTCCACTAAAGTTGCCAAGGGATCAGTGAAGCCTTTAACATGAATAACTGCAATGGAGTTGAGATGTTAAAGCCAGATTCTTGTTAGATAGGAGGAAAAGAACCTGACCTTGCTAATAGAGATTAATCTTTAAGAATTTCAGTTATGGAAGGCCCAGTCAACAGAATGAATTAATAGTAATAATAAGTATGATTCTAAAGTAAGTATGGAGTTCTTACTGTCAGGTATTTTACATGCATCATCTTGTTTGATTCTAGAAAATTTAGAAGACTCCAAAGTAGTCTTTCTCTAATGCCACATTTCAATTAAATTGCTAATCTTCTAAACAACGCATCCAGCTTAATCATCTATACTTTAAGAATAAGGACTGTGTCTTATGGTTCCTTTCTTTTGTCCCATCCAGTAAAGTTTTAGGGATGTAGTAAAAACCCAATATCCTTGAAAATTCTTTAAAAATATATTGAGTTATTGCTATCTGCAAGACTTTGTGTTGGACAATAGAAAAAAAATTTTACATTATCCAATTCTACACACATTTGGAGGCTCACTGAAGAGATAAGACATGCAGGTGAAAATGTAAATTATAGCTTTAAGCGTCAATTAAGTGCCGCTACATTCATAATAGTCCTGTATGCGCTCAGTAAAGGAGAGATTGCTATGAACTAGTGTTGTGCAAGAAATATTTGTGCAGCTGGTTAAAGTTAAATAAGGGCTTGAACATTCTGACAGGCAGAGACAAGGCTTTCCAGGAGGTGGAAGTGCCTGAGTCAAGGAAAGGCTGTGCATCTCCGGAGAGCCAAGAATTCACCGCCAATGATTTACCGAGCACAATCTTCAACCCTACTGTTCTTTGTCCCCAATTCAGTCCATTTCCAATGCTCATTTTTTTCCTTCCCTGTATCTCCTAAATGTATCTCTTTATCGATATCTCATAAGTGCAACGCTTCTGTTCATATTCTGTTTCAACTATGACAACTCCTCATCACTCACTCAACATCACCTCTGTGGATCCTCAGTTCTATTTCTCAAGTCCCTTCCATTGGTCTGGTTTGCATGTCACCTCAGCCAGTGTTCCAGTCATGCTTTCCTAGTGCTCTGCACACTAGGACTAAGAGCTGCTCTCTCTGTATCAAAACCTTCCCCAGACCCTCATCCTCTACCTCCCGCATTTTCTGTCTCCCCTCTCCAATCTCTTCGCTTTCTCCTTTCGAACTCACTGCTGTTTTTCCCACACTAATTTGCTCCAATACCTCCTGCAGCCAACTATCCTTTTCCCCCTTCCAAGCCTCT